>JAQGBH010002538.1:0-23964 GCA_034698265.1 Sminthurinus aureus
TTATACTAATAACTAATACATTATTAAGAGTGTTAATCAGTGACAATGTTCCTTTATTTTGAGAACCAAATTTTACTTTTTATTCGCCTAGAATTCCATAGCATGTACATGTGGAAATCCACAAAGTATTGTCATCTACAGAAAGAGAGATTTGTCGAAACGTCGTACCACATTTTATATAACAGACAGCAACATTTAAAAAAGCCAGACACCTCAATGTCCTCGCCAAGGCCTAGTATAAATACAACAGCATACAAATTATACATCCGTACAGACTAGTAGTATCTGAACAAGTTAACTCAAAATCCTAATGCACAAGTCTATACATATTACATATACATATACATTACACATGTACTACTAAACATCTAAATTCAAAAAGTAGTGAGTACAACACTTCACTACACTACTTCAACCACCACAAACAGAAATAATAATATTGTACGATAACCACTCTCATGTCTCAAGTTAAGTAAACTATTCATAAACAAAAAATAATAATACTAATAATACATTTTTCATCATGTATAATATGGTTCATAACTTATAATATGTACATAGTACATTTTTGCTATGTACTGCTTATAATAATAAATGTCACCAAATTATCACTTCAACTCCTAAAAAGACCACAAACAAATTTCATAAAAATATGTAGGTTATTTGCGATAAAATGGCAAGGATCATCATCATTCAAATGGTACGACGTAAAAAATTATGCTCCGTGTAGCAGCCTGCCATGCATGTGTACAGTAAAATAGCGTTCCATGTGACAGATTGAACACAAACATTTCATTCTCAATGGACATCTCTATAAAGTCAATGATAATCCAATGTGCCATAATAAAATCTCTCCCTCTCAGAGTTACAATCAGGGTATGGAGTTGTACAATGAGTAATTATTATTATCATTTTTTTTTCAATTTGATTTTACCAATTGTAGTGCAACGCATAATTCGCCACACGTTTTTTTTTCAGATTTTACAACTTACGTTGGTGCAGATTTATTCTATAAAGAAAATTTTGAACGAATATGTAAAAGGTTTACACCAGAAAAAGTGGGAAACGACTTAAAAATTTAATAATTACACCGAGGAACATATTATACTGTGTGAACATATACATTGGGTTTCAGGAAACATACATTTTTTAAAAACCTTTTGAAATAATGTGAAACGACTGTATGAATAACACAGATTTTCAATTTTCGAAACCAAAGTGATGACAACTTCTTTAACATTGAAAAACACCTACACATCTCTTATCATACGTTATGGGATGATTCTTACAACCTTATATAGCTATGGAAGTATAGTGGCACTACAACACAAAAATTCCTTCATCATAATTTTTGTTGGCATTGTAATGTTTTGTTATTACTTTAACCATGATCATGAGCATCACGGACGAGCTATATTGATGTTCTTGGTTTCATCAGTTTTCATTCATATACAATAACGTTCACAAACGATTTAGAGTTCAACAATGACACGTCTGACATTGAATTCATTCTGTCAGCTTCTTCACAGTACCTTATCCGTACATTGTATACTTTATATTCCCTTCATCATAAAATTACCTGTATGTGAGACACGAGACATGATGTACAATGTACAATGTTAAGCTACATAATATTTAAACCTACACGCATGTACATAGAAAATGTGAGCGTAGGCATGCTTTTGTGGAGCATAATGTAATTTCAATTAACAAGTAAATAATTTATATAATATATGTGTGTGTACTTGTGTTAAAGCCTCAGATAATTCAAAAGTACTCACCATAATACACTCAAATCAATAAGAACATAAATCAATGTTATTTACTTTTATTAGGCAATAATCTAGCCTATGTTCAAGCACAAAACACATTCACATTTGAGATGTATATGTATCCAATATCTATCTATCCATCCATCTATCTATATTTAAATGTCGCATATTACAGCTACGCATTGTACTCAACCTGTGACATGTATGTATTCAGCCTATCTGATAAAACCTGAATTTCGTTAATAATATCATAAAGTTGATTTTATTAAGTTCTTTCCATTATCACGATTTATTTCATCACACCAACATATCCTCATCAAGTATAAATAAATAATTACTAATCATTCAACTTTTTTTTGCTGGTTAACTTGAGCCATGTGTATGGGAAACCGTACATTATAATATGGACACTATAATATTATTATTATATACTATACATACAACTAATCCATTCATAATTAAAACATCAAACTCTCATCATTCAACCCTACTGGTTTCAATGTCACATATTAGCAGCTATATCAATTTCATTTTATACCCTGATGACACGCTCTTTGGAGATGTTTCTTCTAGTTTAAAATATATGTGTCATTCATCCTATAATGAATTCCAAGTGTTTCTACTCCCAGCAACTTTTTTTTTTTAAATTTCATCCCAATAACAAGCAAACGTTGTAAGAATGAGAATTGAGAATATGTAAAAATTTGGACATATTGTATTGTTTTTTCCTCCTCCTGTCTTTTTATACATAAACTTTTTTACCCTTTGTTTAATGTGTGCAGGAAAAGGCCATGAGAAATTATATTCTACGCACAAAGTACAAAAGGTACATTGCTTTGTTCTCTCCTGTATGTATATATTGTTATATATATGCAAGTATTCATACGTATAGATAAAAACGGCAGGTTGAAAATTATCATTGATAAAACAAACGTGATGTGCATATATACATACATATATATATACATAGCAAATATTGCCACTCTATAAAATTAGACAGCTCTTGCCTAGTTTTTACGTAGAAATTAGACAGAGTTAAAAGTTTGACAAAGCTGACTTTTTCATTGACATTTTCGTACAAAGTACAAAGACATGTTCACATAGTGTGTAGACATTTATAAACATACAAATTTTACCATGTACACGCAAGAGAAGGAACATTTATAATGTACCATATGTATCCTCAAAGCTGACATTTAATGCTGGTGAGGAAGGTCATCACCATGATTTAATTGTAACTACCTTTTTGGTACATAATGGTACAAAATAGAAACAGCGATGGATAAACATGAATCAACAGTATGCATGTACATGCACACATGTTATACAGAACCTTGCCTCTCATATTTTATGATTCTGATTTTCAAGGCTGTCCACAGCACAGAGATCTCTTCCTGGATTCTGTCTTTGGTCCTTCTTTAAACAGTCTATCCCTGTTCATATACACTTTTATTGCTCTGATATCTATCACTATTTCTCTCAGTGGCTCGCCTAAACTCATCATTCAGTCTATGATCCATCCTGTCATTGTTTTCCTCTAAAAACTTTACACTAATACTCACAAGAGTGCACTATAACAATTATTTTAAATTTTAAAATACTTCCAAGTAGACATACGCACAGTATTCCCTTTCTTTTATGCTTCATACGCAGATTAAACTGAGTACTACAACTGATTGTATGTAGACATGAACACCTTTAAATTGTACTGATTACAGTTTGGGAGGTTCGTTTCTATCCCTGTATTACACCAACACAAACTCAAAGGTTTGAGTAGAACCACTAACAACCGTTTGTTACTACTAAATATGTAGATTAAAAATAATTATGTGCAGACAATGTTACGATATATACGCACAGCAGCAAAAAGTCCGTCTGATAATATTTACCATGTCATTTTTTTCGAGTACGTTCTCAAAATTAGTACTAGTTTCGTGATGTTTATGTTCATATACATATCTGCGCATGCAAAAAAAAGAGATGAAATTCTCGTTGAGGTAATACATTTCCCCTCTAGTATAGATTCAAATAGAACAGCAATGGAACAACTTTACAGAAATTCAACGTATAAAAATGTATGAAACTAACATTCGATTTGTTGTAATCTTACGATAATACAAGTAAAATTATTTCGCACCGTAAATTACGGTCATCGTGAGCAAGTGTATCCATATTCAGTTTTGAACCAATCAAATATACTGCACTATATAGCATAATATAACAGTGGATCATGCATTTATGATGAGTTTGATGTTTACAAATGTTAACTGAATATTAAATATAATTTAAGCAAATATTATTAAATGTAATATTTTTTTTTATTAAAACTAGCTATGCATAAAATTACATTACTCTAACGATTTTTAACACACAGTTCAGAGAACTGAAAGAGAAATGCGATACCTATACATATAGAAAGCCTATCCTCTAAAGAAATCAAATAAATGGAATACTTTATTTGGCATATTTTTAATAAACACTTTTGAGCTTACTAGCTACAAAACAGAGTGGGAACAATTAAAAATAGATTATGCATTGTTTAGACAAAATAACATGGAAATGACGGAATACACCGAAAGCAGAAAGAAATGACGATGTACATGTATTCCATAAAAAGCTATACAAAACAAGTCATTCAACCTATGCGATTAGTGTACATGTATGTATCCTTATACATTCATTGAACAGCAAAACTGTCAAGAGTCAACCGATTTTCATTGCACCATGCTGCATAGAACACAGTATTATGTATTTCGCATTTAATGTCTACATAAAATAAAATAAAATATCCGGGATAGTATGACACGACGTCAAAGAAAAGACAATGAACAGTCACAAAGTTACGCTATATTTTTAATTTTATGAACCATTAATGATCTACTTGCTTTGGAATTTGGAATGTGAAAATATTATGATACTACAATATTTTACCATTCTTAAATCTTAAATAGGCATTTACCGTGATAACCATGGTTGCTAAGCTTGATTTTCACAAGTGGTCAAAGAGGCTCTTTATATGCATAGTATAAAGTCATGATATGAAAACGTAGCTTTTTTGTGAATCACAAAAAACAATTTGCAATATTTTCTTTTGATTTTATCATTTTTACGGTATCCCTATTAATAGACTTAACATAAATAACAATTCCATGCACAATTAGTACATGAGTATTCATTACGGTTACAATATATGACAAAATAAATAAAATAAAACTTGAAAGATTACGAGTTATGAATATGGAAAATGCACGTTAAATTAACAAATGTGTAGAGAACGAAAATTGTTTATCGTAAGACACACCAAATGAATAATAGTTATATACTCATTCGTCAAAATGCTAGACAAAACAAAATATTTTGTTACGAATCGTTCATTTTTCTAACATCTCCGTTTACGAGTTGATATTATATTATACACACACGCATAGTTTTCAAGTGTGTATCAAGTTTGTTTATGTAATTTCAAAGTCGTTTTGTCGATGAACATGAAATGAAACCTGTCTTTATTGTCGCACAAGAATCACTCTCCTAAAAGGACACTCAAGCACGTGATGCACCTGTTTTGAATTTCTCACAAAAGGTAATGTAGAACAATTCACTAGTTCCTTTCTGTGTGTCTGTCTGTCTGTCTGTCTATGTACATTTTTCACTACCTCGTTCTCATCGCTCATTCTTCAATGTAATAAACATACATGCTTATTTGAATAGTAAATCGGCCATATCTATAGTCAAGTTAAGAATTTTATGCATATTGGGGCTTTGACAATGTTAAAATATTACTCATTGTTATACAGATGAAAAATCAACAAAGGTTATGTTCCATATCTAGTAGATATTATCTAGTAAGATTTGCGATGTGTTTCTAAAAAGCTATAAGCACCGTTCTTCTTCTTAAATGTTTTCTTGATTGTACAATCAAGAAAACATTTCATTGTCAAATCGATATTATTTGCTTTAAAATTTAGAAGCACACATCTTGTGCAGAACTGGGTACATAGATAGTTTCCATTCCCCAGTATATTGCAATAAATATCTAGCGTAAGAAAAACTGCGTATAACCTAGTGAAGAAATACTTCATACTGATGGTTAGAATAAATATATATATATATATATAGAGCTATATTTAATACATGCGGTGTATTTAACTTTTCTTAAACCTTAAGACTTAAGATGGAATGTAGTTTAAAAATATATTATACATGTAAATTGTACATATGATGCGAATGAATAGTCTATGAAGGAACAAAGTATCTTCAACGTGAAAACATGCATGCTTACACATACTAATCAAGAGTATAGTGTATAGTACGAACAAAAATATGAAGACGAGATGGGGTTTCTGGTGTCTGTCTAAATTTTAGAGTAAAATAAGAGTAAAGAGAGCTTTAAATATTGAACGAGTTAATACCAGTATGATATGAGTGGAAGCTTTCCGATTTCTATTTGCATAATTTAGTTCTTGACTTTTACGGAGGTGTAAACCAATAATATTATCGTCTTACACAGTGCGCTTCACAAGTATATGTACACGTACAATGGATAGCAGAGTGTAATTCACAAAGCTCGTCTCTTGATTTTCGATGCACTTTTAAAAAGAATATATAATGCACATGCATACAAAACTCAATTTATTCGTTATAATAAAATCAGATGAATAGAATCTAATACCATTACTATTACAAGCACAGCGCTCTATCTATTTCATATATAATTTAAGCTTTTAAAGTTTACATAACCAATACATTATTCAATTATGTACTGTGTACACACAGAAAACACTGTCAATGTAATAAATACAATATTCAATCATATTCGACGTCCACAAATTTCTGTTATCGCTTTTTATGCAATAGTATATGTTCCCTACCTTCAAAATCAAAAGTACTGTGATTGGCTGAATAGAAGTGAATACAGAGATAACATATAACATATATCTTGCGCGTGTACTAGTATATATACATGTCAATAAAAATTGACGGTCCTATTTTATCCATCCATATATACTATACAAAGATCACATTCCCGCGCACAAAGACAGAAACCTCATTATGCATAATTTAATTGAGAAGTGCAAGGAATAGTAAAATAGGCTTGAACTGCAGCACATAATATTTGGCATGTTAGATTATTATGCTGTCAAGTGTGCATGACTGACTGGATGATGGACAAATGAAATAAAAGCATCTTTAAATTACACGCACGATGTGTTATATCATTATTATGTGCATTATATACGTGTGATTTTAAGAAGTTGGAGCACATTCATGTAAGGGGTAAGTAGGTTAAAGTGTTTGTTGTCTCTAGCTAGACCCTGTCATTATTTGCTTAAGAATTAAGAAGCCACGTGGAATACAACATGTATAGTTATGAATGGATTTACATATTATATAGTTTATATTATAAATTAATCTAACAAAGATTCTAACATTATACATAATTATCACTTTGAAATGAAAACTTGAATAATCCATACATCAAACTGCTTTTAAATTTAATACGAGATCCGTAGGTATCGAAGAGAACTCAATGACAGGACGAGGATTGTCAATCAACAAATCAAATAAATTGCGTAATATACTGTACTTCAGATCTCTCCTTTTCTTATCTATCTTATGGTATCGCTGCATATCATACACGTTTCACAATTGAAGTTCTGCTGAGCATGTACATTAATTTTAAATCCTTCCCAATTTCACGTGTGAAATGGAAACTGCATGAATGAAAATAAATTATGCAGGTGATGGGTTACTATTTTTAGTAATACACTTAGTACGCAAGTGTTGCCTATTGTCTCATTTAGTACATAAATATGTAAATCCACACTATATGCTACAAAATAAAAACAATAACAAAAGTATACATGAAAGTTTTATCAAAAATCATTTGTTTTCATTGAATTCATTGTTATGTTGAAAAATGGTAGTATGTTTAAAAGTAATAATGCAGAGAGAAAACACAATAAATCTATAGCAAAGATTAGACTTTAAAAAACCACAATGTACATTCAATTCATATATAGACCTGATAACTTAAAACATCCCTTTCTATATAGCTCTTATTGAAATTTGCAAATACAATTAAATTTACGGATATAGTTATTGGTTCATTTATCCAAACATTTATGGTTTAGAAAAACTGAATTAACGCCTAAGCTTCAAAAATTGTATTTAGCAGTTCATAAGGGCAAAAGTATAAGGATGAGACTGAACCATCAAAATATTTAAATGTTTTTTCTTTCGTTTGTTCATATGTCATACACAAGGTTTTAATTTTATGCCAGCCACTCGGCACGTTTCTAAACACATACTGAATACTATTATAGTTTGTATTTATACAAGTTAACTTTCATTCGTTCATTAGTGAAGTAAAATGCTCTCAATACATACACGAGATATACTCACACTCGTACCGAGTATGAGATAGTACTCTTTCATCATCGTCTAGTCGCTGACAATATTTCTAAATAAACGCTCATCCATGCATGTATACACATGGATTTATCTACGTACATACTCAAAAACAGTACAAGGAGCAAAGCCACTCGAGAACCCAGACACCAGAAGTCTGCAACAAACCAATGTATAACAAGGCATGCAATCTAATTTAAAACTTGATATCCAATAATATCATGTACAAACAGAACATAGACAGACTAAACATATGCAGCATAGAGTATCCGATGAGGTCTACACCTTTTTTTAAAAAATGACAAACTGCGTTGATATCCTATGTTATTTTGTACAATACAAATTTAATTTTCAAATGGCATTCGTAATGCGTAATAATAATCATTGTTATAGGATAATATTATTATTTGTACGAGTACAAAGACCGTGAAAAATTCCATGCTAAAAAACGGTCTCTTTTTAAAAAGAGTTTTGATCTACCATAGCATATTATTACCTATTTAGAACCAGAAAGTTTTACATGCATAAATACACAAATATGTTGTATCATTTTCGTATATTGCTAACTCGCGCTAATCCGTGTTAGAATTTTGGCAACTGTTGAATTAGAATTTATATTGTGCTATATTTAGTTAGTGTAGACCAAAAAACTACTAATAGAATCATAATTATTCTTTTCACACGATGACATCGAAACTACTTAAAACTAAAAAGAGTTTGTGTACATATGTACTTGCATGTGAATATCCGAATCCAAAGATCTGAAAGTAGATACACATATACGTTGGGGCCCGGGTAACTGGCCTATGTATGATTTCTATACTTAATATTCTGAACTGCTCATCAGTATCACGCTCAAAAAAAATATTTGCCTCATATGATTGGTCATTCAAATAGACTTGCTCTTTCGTGCAATAAACAGTCATTCATTTTTCAATGAAACTCTGAAAGATAGAGATATAACATTCCGTCAGTTACTAACGTTTTAGGAAAACATTTCCATACAATTTGTACGACTCGTAGTTTTTATGTTCTACTGATATTTGATTTTTTCATTAGACATGATTATAAGTTCCAACTTACATGACAAATGTTAAATGTAAAATGTAGGAAATATAAGCGTAGACTTGTATAAAACTGTTCTATAAAATTATCAAACACATACAAGACCACAGTCACAGCCGAAGAGATGGATGGACCTATTTGTTTTTTCTTTTCTTGAATAACAAAATAATTTCAAGATAGTCTGCGTATTTTATAGATTTTGCTCATTTTTAAACTGCAATATTATCACCACATATTAAGAAGTTTGTGCGTTCTTATATTTATGCTTATGATGCAAGTTTGAATTTGAGAGAAAAGTTCACAGAGTTTATCGAATTAAAAAAAAAATTAGGACGCAGAGTCAGTATAAAATCTGTCAAGGAAAAAATAGGTACAAATTGAAGACGATCGCTTTCCAGTACAAAGGACAGATAAAATGTGATTATAAAAATGACATATTACGACTACATCATGACAAATAAGTAATAAACAACATTTGTTAAATCACATGTACATTTTTAAAACTGAATAAACCAAAATATTTAAATGCTACAATTAAACTCGATTATACATAGACTTTTACACAGGATTTTTACATTGGCGTATTGGAGAAAAATCCTAATAATTTAACGTGTAGAGAAAGCAAGCTCTTCTTATCTATTACCAATTTTCCCTTGTATGCTAAAAACAATAATATGAGATGGCTGTTTGTCTGAAGAAATGTGTTTTCGACACTTTTATCTAGACAAAACAACAAATAATATAGGGGTATAGTAGTATGAAACCATACGCATAATATAAACAGCTAGATATAATGCTCATGCAATAGATTTTATAGCAGATATTATATTCTGCTGCGTCTGCATCTGTACAAAGAATTTAAAACACAACGTACAACTCTCCAAACAAGAAGCGTTGATCCAATTAACTATTCAGAGTCACTGAAATTCGCCAACTTATCGGAACAAGATTTAATGTATCAAGATTCCAGGAATAGTCCAGTTCCAGCAAAAGAGCTATGGTAATTATATATAGAGGATCATTTGTGAATCCTTTGTTTATTACATCACCTTTTCGTAGAAAATGTCTCTTTCTAATTTCCTACATGCAGCATTCTACATTCTGTCACATTTTTTATACATAGTTTGCGGCAAATACACAAGAGAACCGAATCCCTTTCAGTTTTAGCTGTATATTTCACTCCTACATCCATTTCCATGTTTTTACCACTGAAGCTTGAGCTATATTTGCAGCACTCATGCTTTTCCTATCTTTTTAAACTGAGGACAATGAACGCGGACTATCCGGAAATGAAACTCTACATAGGTATTCAACAAAAAACTAGGGAAGAGAAGGAAGAAATATCATGTACGGAGAAAAGAGCGAAAAAACGTCTAGACCAAAGTTTGGAACAGGGTGGATGTTTGAGAAAGTGAATATAGATAGTATTTGTAGTTGGGAAGCTCTCAAAAATGAGAGAGAAAGAGACTAATATATACACATGACAATACTTATAGGAGAATTAAGAAAAATCTTACAAGTGCTTTCTCGCTTCCTCGTGTAGCTGACTATACAGGATACAGGAGGTATACATATAATATGGATCTATGTATATTTCATACATGTACATAAACAAGGATTTTGTACATTGTACTGGTACATTCCCCGACTAACTATTTATACGTACATATACAAGTGCGTAATAATGTGTTCATCGTGTGTCGTTACTATCAACTCGTTAGTAATACATATGCACACAGAGAGTAAAATATACACATGTACAAAATAGACAAAGATTCTCAAGACGATGAATCAGTAAAAGAGGTGGAAGAAGGGAAAGCATGTATTTGGATCTACATTCAAACTCTAATTTACGTATAGCACACTTAGTCTATTTTTACAGTCAAGTCTATTTTTTTTTAAACTTTTCGGGTCTCTGCAAAAAATTGCTATTTGGCAGATGACACATGCCAAATGAAACCATCGCCATTATTTGCCTTCGGCTTGACTATATAGTCAAGTCATCTTTTAGAAACTTCTGTGTGAACATACCCAGGCATTCATGATAATATACATTCTTGTATATTTACAAAACTTTTCTTCTACATACACAATATGTACTAGTTTCTGGATCCTCATCATGTATTTTAAAAAAATTTAAAACTGTGCAAACTCGTGAAAGGCTTAACTACGGTCTGGAAGTTAAACAAGAGCAGAGGAATTTCAACATCTAACCCACGCTTGGCTCGTCTTCTTCTTTTCTTTCCTTTCTATCTTTTACGTACACAAAATCTTTATACAACGAAACTTTTTCTTTCTTTCTCTCTCGCTCTCTCTCGTTCGTTCCTATAGTCTCGTTGTGCAACTATTATTATGCATTACATTATTATATTATGTATTATACCTTCCTTCTTATTTACATTTTTACTATTTAGCACACATTCATTAGGGTCAACTTTACCATGACAGATATGATAAAACTATATCTGTCTGTATTTTTATATTCCCTCCCTCCCTTTCTCGAATATCCTCATGTAGTGCAAAATGTATATATATATATATATATTCCAGCTATAACTATACAACGTTTTATTATTTTGACAGTCTATTCAGTACATATAATGAATTGTGATCTAAGACGTCATTTAACATAGTATAAAACGATAACATGTAGATAGAGACAGAGACAGACAGAGAGAGAACTAATATAAACATACAAAGAGATTCACTAATATGAAACAAACGCATACTCTCATAAACGTCTGTAAAGTTGTATAGGCATTCAGCACATGTACATAGCCATGTGCCTTATGCAGTAGTCACAAGACTCACTATGTGATTCACGAGACCGAGCTTGAGTATACATGTAACATGTAGTGTTGTGTCTGTATGTATGTATACACAAGTCATTCGGAAAATAGTCATGCTTCGTTTACAAGGCGAAATTGTAAGAAAAGGCATGAAAATCCTTGAAACTCGCCTTGACAAAGTAGACGTAAGGCGTAAGGTAGATATATATTTTATTTTACTCTCCACTTTTTCGCAGCAATGATTTGTAGGATAAGGATAAGATGATTGAGCTTACATTAAGACATTGAAAATACATACACTTATAATATTAATATGTGTAAATGTACGTATATATGCATGCATACATATTTCCCGACACTACTGACTTACTACGGATATTATAAAGAGGGAGAGAGATGGAACAACTTGTAGTAGGAAAGATTAAGACAATATTACTATAATATACTTTTGCGTATGCTTATAGCCTTTTAAGAATTGGAATGTGAGACAAGCACTGTGCCACAATGTACAAGAACAAAAAAGTACGTATAAAGCAGCAAGAGAGATCAATAAGGAAGAGACGAACAAAACAGCAACATCAGACAGTCAGGGTCATCGGAATAATCGGTATCAGTGATTTTTTATGCAATTAATTTACTCATGCTTATTTTTTCACATACACACATTATGCATGCATATTTATACATACATACATCTTTATGAGTAAACACGTACAAATACATATGACGGATGTGTACAAACTATCTTTATATGTATATATGTATCCTCTTGGATCGTCAATTGTACTCTCGTAAAAGATCTTGACATTATTTCATCGAAATCAAGTTCATTTTTGTACTAAGAAAGAAATCATATGGATTTACACCATATATGCATGCATAGTACTAAACACAATAGAGACAGAAACAAATTCCTTCATATACCGTATACAATATATATGTATATACATATATATAAAATATAAACAGCATGATACATGAGGGCAGTTTACAAATTATCCATGAGGGACGCATGAAGACAGTTTTATCACATACCACATAGCCTAAATAGGTATATCAAGCTAGTTATATGCACATGCAATAAGTTGGATATGTATCATAATATAAACTATGTAATCAAGTAAACAAGTTCGTTCATCATTCATTTTGATCATGTTTTTTGTAACAAAAAAAACGGAAAAAAATCTCGATTGTACTACGCATTCAACAATGTATACTGAACAAACTACTACTATAATATATGTACAGTAGGTCCAAGTCAAAATACAAAAACAACAACTACGACTACACAAACTTGTATTATTATTTTTTTCGTTCAAAAAAAGGTAAAGCGTAGAGTGTGAATGTCAAGAACGTCTGTAGGCCTAATAATAATAATACTAAGTTATTCTTTGCTGTTTAAAAATGAGAGACATGACAATATAGAGATTTTTCCTCCTTCATTCCAGTATACTGGCAATAATAATACTGTTGTATTTTAGAATATGCTACGTATTTACTTAGCTTACATAGTCTTGGAACATATGGTGTATACATATGCAAAAGAGATGATTAAAATGATGCTAATAAGAATAGTGAAACCTAACACCAAGTTACTGATTACTGACATAATATATTTTATGCTCAGTACGTTCCAAAAAAAATAACAATTTGCGCAGCACATATAAAATAGGAAAATTACAATAATAATAATTCATCTATTCGAGAGAGAACTTATTTCCACGTGGTTGTACTATTAATATATTATTAGCCACTTGATGAAACTCTTTTGCATCATATATTATGGATTATGGAGCACAAAAAATGAAACTGAGTTGACAAATTCACATTTATATTTATGTTTATGGATCATACTGATGACGATGTACATAAAATAACATATCCAATAACTAACCAATATCGACGTCCTCAAGATTTCGAGTCAATCTTCTCACGTTCTCATTTGTACACTCGATAGACTATTACCGTCTGTGTACATGATACACAAGAGTAAAAACATAAAGTGGTGTCTTTTGACTTTTGGCAAACATATTGGAATATCCTTTCCTGGACATGTGAATCGTTGCGGTCTCACGACGATATGCCTATTCATGTCGCTCTAGTTCCGCCAATGGGAGTCTTTGTGCAATCTTTACAATGTGCCCTTTTCCTAGCGTGTACAATGTACACATAAATACAGATATATCATGTTATATAGTACAATATGCACATATGACAATGACAGCTCCTATTTTTTTACTATATATTTTCTGTCTCTACATTTTCTTCATATTTTCATAGAGCTAAAGTCAGAGAAGAAAGAAAAGAGGACACTGTGAGTGTAGAGTGAAATACTCGTAGTTCAGCTGATAGTATTTCCAAGTTTGTAATAGTACAAATTTGACATTTGTCTTTTTATGAATATACAAAATACATAATATAATATTATTTGTATGTGCGTGTTCCACAAAATTCTCCCCCTGCTACTTGGTGTACATATGTACTTCGTTGTTATGTCACAATACATATCTAGTCAATATAGATAGTTAGACTACATAGATATTTCAGAAAATGGAAACCTCTGACTCCGACTTACAAACTATGACAATTCGACAAGACAAGTGGAAGCTGTAATAATTTTTTGTAAAATAATACGATAAGGGTTTTAACACAACATGAGAAAGTAATACGATTACCTCCTCAGAAATCTAAATACTTCAAGAGCACGCCTGTTGACGATTACATTTTCTCCTCCTAGTGTATATGTCAAGAATATTATTACATACATAGTTAAACATAATACTTGCACAAACATTTAGTAACAAAACATAAAACTATGAGCCGTTACAAAATTTGCCATAAAAACTGACACTTTCAGGGGTTACAGCAGGAGGTAGAATAGAATAAACATGCGACCATCTTGCTTTGAATCTGCTTGTCCTTTTTTTTTTTAAGAAAAAAAAGAGCTTTTATGTGTCATGTAAGTAGCTGAACAGTCTTTTTGTTCTGTCTTACAAATTTAAACCAAAAAACTTCATTGTGTATTCATTTTTGTGCATAAAATACTCATACACACATAATGAGAAAACAGAGAGAAGCGCATGTGTTTTCATTTTCAAACTCGGTCATAAAATCATGGTTCTTTGCATACATACATATATTTGTATAATACGTCTTATAATCAATACAAATACATGATGCAGAATAGAGAAAGATCATTTTGTGATCTATAATATACTGTCATATTCTGAGTGCAGCAATAAGTGTAAAAATAATACAATACCCGTTGTTGGTACGTTTTGTACAGATAGACGTAAACTTTTTTTTCTTCAAAAATTTCAAACGCCAATAATACCAACAAAATATTGTAGGTAAACCTACTTGTTATATGTCAGTACAGTTCAAACGTATCATACGAAGCTTATATTCTATGATCTCCTGTATTTTTATCTTTCGATGGAGAGAATATATATTATACAGTCTATATATGTGATGCTTGTTGCTTTCTATGTATATATATACATCGTCTTCTAAACTAAAAGTAGCAAAATATATTATCTACTATCCAAGCGGAATACAACATTGAAAGTATACTGTCAGAAAGATTTTTTTTGTACACATTTTCATTGAAACTCTTTCGCATCTACTGTACCTAATACAAGAAATCCCTTTGAAATGAGACAACACACAACTCACCACTGTTTTGCACTTTCGAAAAATCTCTTTAGCACTCCATATGTTTAAAGTGACACAGAAAAAAAAGACAAAACAACTAGTATTACATACACATACGCTATTGGTCTCAAATCCAAGGATAATAGCATGTAGATAGTAAATTGTACATACCAGACTATGTCACATGTATTTATACATAGTAACAGAGTTGTACAAAAAATAAATAAATACATTTAATATCACAGCATAGTATAATATGTACAGATGAGAGTACACGTACATGCAAAGTAAAGTCAATTTATATTCAAAATTCAAATAGTATGTATGTAGTATTATATTTTCCATGTAAGATTTCTACTTTCATCCCGGACGAAGTTACGCAAGACTTGAAACTATTCTCTATTCTTATAAGCACAAGAAGAAGAGTACAAACGGCATATATATGTACATAGAGCATACACTTATATGTCATTACAATTTACTTTGAATATATTCATCCCTTGTATAAACTATAAACTATATAGATATACGCATTATATTTGTGAATTAAAGCACGTATCATATATATACAGTAACACATATAAAAAAAAAGATAGCAAATGCTGTCTAGACAGTATAGAAGTATATATATGTTATATTATACACCCAGAAACTTCTCAAGAACACGCATATTTGTATATTATGTTATTTTATATTTTATACATACCATACAATGAAAACAACAAAGAAGCAGGATACTAAGCTGCAAGTCCAACCATCTATATAGTTGAGCCTTTTCTCCCCAAACAATGAAATGTTACACAACTACAAGTACAACAACAGTATACGGTAAGTACATATGCGTATGCAAGATTCGATATGCATGTATACATATGCAGATTTGACAAGTCCCATGTCCACAAGTTTGTTTTTCTGCTCCTTTCTTCTCTTCAGTTGGTATTGCATTTACAATACTATAATATTATTACTATGTTTATATAATATTATTATGATGACCAACTTGAATTTGCAGTTTACTAGGAGTAGATCTTTGTGTACATATGTTATTAAACTTTGTATAATAAATTCAGCATATACATAATATACAACAGCATATATTTGCTATGTAACTATAATATACAGCATAGATGCTATATAAATGTATGCATACACACATGTAAACATCTGTGGTACACAGACTGGTCTGGTATGGTATTTTATAGTCCCACATTGAGAGAATATCTTGCTTGCTTAATGCTATCCCCTCAGTGAGATACACAACATACATAATGAAATGTCAATGAATAAGCCACGTGTGGACGGTAGTAGATTTTCCTGTGTGCATGTGGTGCTACTTTTTTGTGTGTAAATGACAGCGAAAAGAATTCCTGTCCAGTTTATATAATATTATACGTTTTTCAATGGAGAATACAAAATGTGATTCTCAAAACGTCGAATAAAGTATATTAAATGTTACGTTGTAGTAAAGAGAGATGACACTAAGCTAGATTCTGCTTATATTATTTGCTAATAATAAAAAAATGTAGAAAATAAAGTAATGATTGTTTTGTTGGGGTCTAAGTCAAATCACGAATTTAAGCACATATCATTTTTTGTTTTGGTGATCAGATAATAATTAATAATGGTCGAAAAAATGCTCATGTATAACATATTATCATTATTTATAAATGAAAAAGACTTAAAAAATGGACACATCAGCGTATTTTTTATAATATTATTATTATTATCATCACCATACATGACAAGGGTATCTCAAAATTCAAATTGAAATTCAATTAGTTTTCTAAATCGTTGAAATTCTTTTCACTCATAAAACATACTCTGATACGAATTAAAATTTGTTCACATTTCGAATATCACTTAATAATTTACATAAATTAGATTTGAATCAATGAAACAATTCATTCTACACTACTCAAAGTAAGGAATTTAATTTTTAAACGACACCTTCCAAATGAGTACCAAATGTGTACTTTTCCAGACAATTGTATGTATGTTGGCAGTCAACGAGTCACAAACCTCGAAAACATGGTATTTTCCTGTCTTTTGTTTTACAAGAAAACTAAACTAATGCTATATTATTATTATTATGCATTTTGCATTCAATATGTATTTCAATATGTATTTCATAAATAAAATGTAAAATGAATGTGGCATGCATTCGAAATAAATAATTGCATGTTTTAATTTAATGAAATTATATCCTAACACTATAAATTCTGCCCCTGCTTGTGGATTTTTTTTGTTTCAACGTAGGCGTATAATATAATATTGTGAGTTGAGAGGGTGCCTACCCATATCAAATAAATATTCTATTCTATAATATAATAATATAATATTGTATTAGTTATTAGTCAGCTTAACTTTAAAAAAAGATTATAAAAAACGTGAAATAAAGTGAAACAAAATGAAACATTTTTAAGAATCAAAGCAAGTCACATTTATCACGTATGCAGTAATTTAAACAGCCATGTTCAACTTTAAAAACCAAATTATAGTATAATATTTTATAGTTATACAACATATAACGCATAATAAATATAGATACGTGTAATATATATATATATACAATAGACAATGTTAAATTTTTAGTTAAAAGTTAAAAGTTAGCACATCGTGGACAGTGCACATATATATTATCAATGTCCGCATTATGAATGACAGTTCAGTTGCTCGTGATGAAGATTGGAGATGCTGATGCGGACTGATATTTAGGACTAAAGACTTTACATAATATATAATACAGCCCATAAATACGTATGCTCAAAAACATATTTTTCAAATACAAATATGCAAAATTTGCACTTTTATTGATTTCCCTTATCAATTTAATGATATTTTTATGCGCAATCATTCGATATTCTAGAACTGAATGGACAAAAAGCATAAAAAAAGAGTGTGTCAAACAGTGTCACAGTCTACGACGTATAAGTATAGAGCTGTATAGTTTATACTATGTTATACAATAATATAAAAATAGCTTGGACATTAAACATACAGTACACTTTTTTTTGGGAAAGAAGAGCATACGAGCTTCCATCTCTTTTTTTAAGGTCTGTATCCATAATAATATATGACTTGTTTAAAAAACATATGCATATATATATATATATTGTTTTTTTAACTGTAATTTTTTCAGTTTTTTCACTTATTTTAGTAAAAGACAAAATTTTCCATGTGTCACTTGGTTTTTCTTTCTATACAAAATTTAGTTTTACAAGATAATCATTTTACATTATAACTGCATGAAGCATGGATCGTTCCATACCCATAATATAACACTGTAATGGCTGCTTAATTTCCTGAACAAGACGAAAAAGAAAAGAAGCACAGATTGTTGATCTGTCAATCTTTCAAATACTTAACCCTGTACTCAATGATAAATACTCTCACATCCACACTGCATGCTATGACGTATTATATATATATATATATTCTTTCTGGTTATGTTGTACTCTCATAGTCTCGTACATTACTATATACACAGTTATTTTGCACAAAATTTACCATGCTTCTACATAAAGTCAAACGGTTGTAGAAGATCATCTTCTTTACATTCTCATATACCACCAATATTATGACTATAATGTTATAGTACATTATTTTTACAATTTATCTCGGTGTTGCCAATTACAATTCACGGTAGCTTGGAATGTGTTAAACATTATCATAATACTGTATTATTATTATGTTGTATAATGTATTTTGGATATTAAGTACATCCATTGCTTGTATATTATATTATAGTGTGCGTACCTATGAAGCATTTTGAATTTTTGAAATATATATATATACGAAATACATATGAAATGCATGGTACTGTCACAAAAGTTGTATTTAACTTGAATAAATAAATTTTACTTTAATACACTATAATATTATTCTGTTCTATAGAGATCAAGAAGCAGCCAAATATCACAGATAATACTAGATCATCTTGTAAATTCTTAGTCGTTGTGTGTTTTCTTTTTAAACAAAGTCAACGAAATGATCAACAGTTTTCTGTAGTACACAGTGTATATGATTCTATAGAATGGTACTATAATTAAGTACAGTATATTGTCAACTTCATATTGATAATTAACGATTAGTACTCATAAGTATACTTATATACCCATATTATTATACATGGAATAAACATTCAGTTTTTTTGGTAGTATAATATGCTAAACTATAAACATAAATAAAATATTATTGATAATATAATATGTACTGACACTGTGTAATAATAATAACACGAAAACATGTATTTATAAATATACACGCACACACAGACAACGACTTCGAAAGCCTATAATATGTCAATTGTGTAAAAGTACACATGTATAATAATAATATATATTCTGCATGTACATAATATATAGTAGATAGTAGATATATATATTATGTACCTATTAATTGTGAAACGGTGCACGAGACATATACGATTAAAACCAAAATATTGAGTAACAATAAATAGGTAAATAGAGGAAAGATATAATAATATTTGATTGAATTTCTCTATGAAGTATACAGTATACGTTCAAAATATAAGTACATACATATACATAAATGGTATCATCACATATTATTATTGAATATTATACTAGTTTTCAATATTCAACATGTACATACATCAAACTGTATTCCTCACTGTATACCAATACTATAATATAATATTATAGGCATTGTGTAGTTACACTTTTTTTTTCACTCTGGTTTCTCTCTCGTTTTACATAATGATAATAATATTAGTATAATAATATTATAACTTTGGACATAATAATGTATACGCGTATTCTCAGTAGTCAACTAAAAACATGCACACACGATTCGTACATTTTACACACACACACAGACATATCAAATATATGTATATATGCATTATGCATGCATAAATACAGCGAAATCACTTTGTACCACGGGATTACTTATAAGAGTTTTAGGATAATATATTATTATGTACACTCTATCCACCAGTAGGTATATATAATAAATGAATAAATAATATATTATTATGTTGAAATAGTGTAATATCATCCAGTAAAAATATTTGAATTTGGCTATATTATAAGTAATAATGTTACGATAATAAAATGACAGTTCCAACTTTTGCTAATCAGAATTTCAGTAGTCGAATATCCTTTTCATACTTAATAATAATATTATTATAATAATTCTCTTGGTATATATACATGTAGAATTATGTATTATTTTTTATATTCTCATATGTTTTATGTTTTATCTAATTCTACCAAAAAACATTACCCAAAAATAAGAATCCAAATGACAGCAGAGACTGTGTATTATAATAATAATATAATAACAATAATATAGAAAATGTCAAGTTATCGTAAGTTTGCGAGGAATTTAACTTACAAGTTTCCAGTAATGATGTTATTACATGTTAAATTTAAACTTGATTAGTTTTTTAAAAATCCTTTCAGTCAACCTAACACTCTGAAATGTTTAGAGAAGTTAGTCCTTGACCTGAAGTACATGGATATTCAAAAAAAGTGAGTTTATGATAATTTGACATTTTCCATGAATTAACCTTCAAAAATAATAATGAAAAGGGCTGTGGGGGGTACGTACCTTGTGGAAATTTGATGGCGGACTCCGGATATACTTATACGTGCATACTAGTATCTCCACTGTATGAAATCTGAATTGCGTTTTATTTTAAACTCACATTTAATTAATTATAATCACAGTTTAATTGTAATTTACAAACTCTCACTCACAAATAATACACTGTAAAAGTACAAATAACAAGACTCGACACTTTTTTCTTACTATTTTGTGTGTGTAACAAGTATCAAACAACCCCACACATACACACACACAAGTAAACAAAACACGAAACGGAGTTCTAATTGTATGAGTAAATTAAACGTCCACTATAAATATATTACGTTTTTGCGAGTATTGTGTTTTATTCGCATGAGCATTGAATATTATAACGTCTGCAGACAACCACAAAGTCAAACTGAATGACAGAACGAGCAAGGAAAAGACCACACGAAGTGTTTCTACAGTGTTGTTTAATATGTTATATGTTGTGTAATAATATAGTTAAGGATTTTTTGTGAATGAGAATTTTTTCGAAACTTTTTTGCGAATGATAATAATAGAATAATTAAAGATACAATTTACCAAATTCAAAATTTTTACTATAATGATAATTAAGGAATTACAAAATTTTGGTACTGAAAATTAAAAAAGTTATTTTATACACTACTATAATTTCACTAATGAAAATATTATATTCTTTACCCTATATTAATTATATACATCTTTGGTCTCTAGTGTGTGAGGTCTTTTGTGTAATTTTTGCAGTGCTGTCATAGTTTAGGTCACTTTTGTAACTTTTCCACTTGGTTTTATACTTTATACTACAGAACTGTGTAAGAAAAAAGTTGGTATCCTACACCACTGCACTTGGTTTAGGACCACCTCGTTGTCACTAGTAGAACGAGAAAAAGTATTTTCAAACGGCACCAGTTATATGACGAGCTCAGCAGATATGAGGATTTACATGTAATTTTTTTGTGGGAATTTAAATTTTAATATGCTTCAAGTGGAAGTTAAATGACATCTGTATTATAATATTACTATTAGGAATCATTCATAATTTGTTTTCATATAGTTTCTACTTTTATGTATGTTATGGGTACATGTACTTAAGTAAGTAAGTAAACATGCTGAGAGAGTGCCCGTACAACATACAACAATGAAAAACATGAAAAAAAAGTGAAATAAATGATACTTGTTATGAATAATCCAATGTAGAAAAGTATGCACTTGTGTATATATGTATTTATGAATGAATAAAACGGACAAAAATGATTATTTGGTTGTACCTAAAAAAAAACTATAAGTTTTGGTACAAGAAATAAATAAATGAATATAAATTTATACATGTTTAAAAGTAGTTTATTTATGTAAGTAATAATTATTATAACGATTTTGGTTTTATTACTCGCTTAAAATCTTTATATAATTATTTAACTATATTTTTACATACACGCGTTTCATGTTTATTTTTTCTTATAACATTTTGTATAATATATTTTCGTAAAAGATAAATGACTACTACAATGGCTCACTATACATACATATATATGGATTTCTTGTTTGTGAATCAATACGTATAATTTTGACGTGTATACGATATATTATTAATATTACTGTAATTTTCAACGTTTGGTGTTTGATATTTTATGTACTTACAAGTCCATTCATTATATACATATATCTAGATACCATTATTACATAATTTATTTCGATTTGACTTTTTTGTTATAATATTATTATTTAATGTACAACATGTTTGTTTTTCTTTCTCGGTATTGATTTTTCTGTACTTATTTATTTATTACATTTGTCAGGAAATAATAATATATCGTCTAACATAACATAATATCGAATTAGTACTATAATAATATATTTCTTTTAAACAATAATATATTTTCCATATTATGAATATAAATTATACATACAAGCCATGACCTGTTTCTTCAATAATATTATGTAATCTTGTTATTAAATACGTTTTGATTCACTTGAACAGTATTCTTCTCTCTTTTTTCAAAATTTAAAGCATAGAATCATTCCTGAAAAAAAAAAAAAACAAAACAATTTTATTATTAGGATTTTACCATTAAAATTCACAATGAAACAGACAAAAAATTATGTAGAAAAACCATAATAAAATGACAGAACATGTGAGTCTCATGTGTGTGTACACAGAAAAATTTGTAACAAATAATTATAAACTATAGAAACTCATATTTTATCATATAAAAGTACTGAAGTATGGATGTATACACACACGCCAAAAAAAAAAAACTGATCAAAAATCGTAGAGTATAACATATTATTATAACATGTTATACATACTCGGAAATATATCCTTAATCCCTTAACAATCTGCTATTTCTAAATTATAATAGTTCTTACAAATCTTCAGGAGCAAACGAATCGTGTGGATGAGCATCACACCAAAGTGTAGTTTTATTATCAGAGCGTCCCAATCGTGCCATTAACCATTGTTTTCGACGTTCTCTTTTCATCTCTTGTACTCTACTTAGCTATTTAACAATAAACAACAACAATCATAATTAGTATTAGAATGTAGAATGGAAGTTTATTTAAGTTTCACTACTCTACAGTATGTATACTATATAAAACCATAATATATTATAATATATTTAAAATTTAAGGGACCCATCATTAATTTTTCCTTTGAGCTCACAAAGAAAAATCGTAAGTACACATCACAGCCCAAACGGCTG
>JAQGBH010002539.1:0-23957 GCA_034698265.1 Sminthurinus aureus
AGGAACAATATGACGGGGTCCTGGCTTAAATTTTCTCAAAACATGTTTTTTTGAGGATCTCTACTGTACACTGTACATTCTACATGCTCCATGCTCCATGTATATGTTCTGTGTATCTTATTTGGATAGTGAATGGTGAACGGAGAATGGGAAAGAGGGAAAATCGAGTGAAAAAAAACTTGTATGCAATTTTTCCACATCAAGTTGTATGTTTTGTACAAAACGGCTGACATGCCATTACACACGGCATTATATTACATTACATTACATCAATTTAGACCATTCATTCTGCAGTACAGCATTACAGTACACTTTACACATAAACATTCCCAAAGTACAATCTTCTACCCATTTTCTATCACAATATCACAAGGAGACACACATGTGCAATGTACTGTACATTGTATACTGTACATTTATTCATACATCGGATCTGCACTCTGTAGACTGTAGACTGTAGATTATATTCTGTAGTGGTGTGTATATAATAAAATATAAGGAAAACTTTGTACATGTCCATTCATCTTATTAGTTGAGGCTAATTCCTAAATGTACAATGCTAATATTATGGACGGTGTAGTAACCATGATGGAAATGCTCAGTATTCAATATTCAATCCAATGTCTCATTTTCTTGTACACATGTGTTCAAGTAATAGACTTAGTTATTTCTGAGCTACAGCTGTACTCATATGACTCATATTGATCAGCGTTGGTCAGCGCTAACAACAAAACTCTAAGCTACAAGCTAAAGGGAAAATTATTATTCTTCTTCCTAGTTTCTAGTTTCTAGTACTACGTACTTTCCTCCTGTAAAAAATACTATACTATGCATCTGCGTACCATGAACCATGAAGAATGAAGAATGAACATGCACCGTGTTATTAGTTATTACATTGTATTTATATTATATTTTATGACACACATTTTATTTGATACATTCTATCGATTAAACCACAAAGAAAATATGCAGTATGCACTTGCTACACAATCCTACATCCTACACAGAGAAGAGAACAGAAGATAAGGAAAGAAAGTGGAAGAAGGAGAAAGGATTGTGTATTCTGTATTGTGTTCATTCTGATTATATTAAGCTTGGCATTGTTATTGGTATAGCCTATATATGCATTTTTACATGGTATGCTGACATTTGACAATGAGTATTGTGTATCGTCCATTGTACAGTGTAAAGTGTACATTGTGCATTGTACATTGAGCATTGTGTGTTGTATTTTATTAGGTGGACCGTCATTCCTATTATTATATTGTATATGGTATTTTCCATGTTCTATGTTCCATGTTCCATGTGCACAATGTGTATCCGATTAACTTGTAATAAGGGAATATTTTCTCTTTTTTTTGGCAGATATACTACACTTTACTCTACACTGTACTAGAATATAATATAGAAGAAAATCTAGAATCCAGAATCCAGAGAGAGCCCAACAGTGTACTGGAATACTGGAATCGAGTATATTGTACACTGTACATAGTTGAGACCAAACCAGACTGGCCCACGCCAAACCAAACCAAGCCAAGACAGTCCAAGGGAGACCAAGACATTTCCAAGTGGAGTATTAAGACGGACAAGAAAAAAGTAAGAGCAAGTTGACTGTAGACAGTGGACAGTAGACAGAAAGAGGGAAAGGAGGGAAAAAAATAAGAAGCAGCAGACAAAAAACTACAGGGACGGGACAAGAAAGAGAAAGAGAACGAGTTATCTCTCAGCTTCATCCTGTCAGCCCTTCTGTCTTTCTCTCTCCATCTCTCGCTCCCACTCTTTCTTTATATGCATTATATTCCAACTCGTACATGTGTACATGTGTTTTTTGTTCTCCAACTCCTTCTTCCTCTTCCCTTGTCCATCCGGTGAGGACCCGAAATTCTAGAATCCTACAATCCTAGAATTCTAGAAATAGAGGAAAAACGACAAGTCCTTGGTTATAGTTCGGAATTGGATTTGGATTCGGATTTGGATTCGGACTTGGACTTGAAATAAGTGCTACACGACTATTGACTGAAGCATACCAAAAAAGTCATATGACGAGCTCGAGAATCACGAATGTTACAAGTTAGAAAGGACGGAGAGGACGAGCAAAAACTAGAACTAGATGAAATAGAATAACAATAAAAAAGGAAAAAGACGACCCACAAGTCATCAACTAGAGAGAGAGAAAGTAGGAAGAAGAGAAGGGGAAAAAGATCAAGACAAAGACGGATGGAACGGAATCAAACTGCATGAAGGATAGAACTATCAAAAGAACAGACAGAAAAGGGAAGAGAGCGAGAGGAAACGATTTGCAGTGGGTTTTCGAGTTGGATTTGGATTTGGATGTGAATTTGTGTCGTGTGCGTGTATTTTTTGGTGCAATACATAAATGTGCAGTGCTATCTGAATGGTGAATGGTGAATGGTCATTTTACTGTAGAACATACATACGGACATAAGATAACACATCCGTTTTTATCGGTCGGCCGGAATGGCCTCAAATTGTGATCTGTTCACTAAAATTCCATATCCAAATCTCAATCTAAGTGGACACGATGCTCTCAAAAAAATAAAATGGAATACCATGATCACGGATGATCAAACCAACTCAGCTCAGCTCAACCAACATGAACATGAACAACAGCAACAGAATTTCTTGAAGCAGTGTAATTGTAATTGTAATAAACAAGGACAAGAACGACAAGCTTGAATAATATTCAAAGTACACTTATTAAAATTACAATTTCAATTGTGATTCCAGTTCTACTAAAATTTTATTACGGAACGTTAACAGTGAACAGTGAACAGTGAACAGTGGTGGAGTTATCTGGTTACTGTGATGTGTAACTCAAATTGAAATTGAAATTGAAATTGCTCCAATATGAGTGACCACTTTTATTACTATTATCATTTTTGTGGCTGTTTTTATAATAATAATAATAATAGTAATAATAGTTATTCCTATTCAATTTCACAGTGTACGAGTATGTAATAAAATTATGGGAGAAATCAACAGAGGAAATACGAATCAAAGACAAAGACAAGTTTTTACTCTTTACAACAATAAAAATATAAATAGTGTTGACGGAAAAAAGGATAGTAACAGTAATAGCAAAACTAGGAAAGACAAAGACAGTTGCAGTAAGAGACAAAGGACGCTCAATCTGAATCTTATTCTCGGAAAATTAAAATACTCTGGGCCCAGAATATCACATTACACATCATCATTATCATGTTTACATTATCATTACTCTACAACTGTTTGCTCCAACTACTTTTCTAGCTCTAGTTCTAGTCCTTGTGCTCCTCGTGCTTTGTGTTACGTGTCTTGAGTATTGAGATTCTATGTTCTATATTACTAGTTACTAGGTAAATAATAAAAAATACAAGTGAATTCCATTTCCTTGCTGCTCTACGTTTTGGGCACAAAATTGTTGAATTGGAATTGTGTTTTGTGTCCCCCAGTTTTCCAGTGAATTACCTTGAGAGTGAGAAAAAGACAGAATATACCAAATATAACATTTAATCCGCTTCTATAATCCAGGAATTTCTAAAGTACGAGAGAGTTGAAAACCACTGTGAAATATTTCATCATTGTAAAGGTATTATACCTGGGAATTTGTGAGTGAGATAGTTGTGAGTTGTGAGTGCATTCGCTCTTCATTTCAAGATACAAGATACAAGATATAGATTAAATCTCTCTGGTATGTAATGTGACACGTTCGTCTCGCTTCTACCTTTTGATTACACTCGTTCACGAGTTTCTCTTGATCCTAGAATCTGGAATCTAGACTCTAGACTCTAGACTCGCTCGCTTGTTCGTTCGCTCGTAGGTATCTAGAATCTAGAATCCACAGCCGTTTATTCCATTTGGAGTTTGGAGTTTATATTCGTATATCTCTCTCCATTTATCAAGTTGCAGTTGCAGAGTGGAGAATCCAGAATCCGGAATCTAATATCCAGCAGCGAACATCTAACATCCGACATCCAGCGTCCACACAGTTGAGATTGAGAGAATAGTTGACAGTTGTCCAGGTTGACAATTTCACAACCCAGACACATGTCAATATCATAGACCTATAAATTCAATGAAACTCCACTCACTCATTCACTCGTTCACTCAATACTGCAGCTCTATGAAAGGGTAGGATACATCACTATTATTATTATCATCATCATCATCATCACCATCACCACCAAGTGCTTTGAAGTATTCAAGTAGTTTTATAATACAGATACAGCGAAACAGATGTACACATGTACTCACGTACTTTTGTCTCTCTACCAAAGGCCCAAAATTGATAAATAAGTTTGACCACCAACAAAATCTGTTTTCATCACTCACTACTCCTCCTTCTACTACTACTAATACTGCTGCTGAATTGAAACAACAAACAACAAACAACTATTTGTTATGTACTAATCCTAATGGACATGATGTTGATGACAAAGTGAGAGCTGAGAGAACATCAAACTAGTTTCAACTCAATACTTTCTACATTCAACACAACAAGAGTTTCATCTTTCTTTTGATGACTAAAGACATGTGTTTGTGTGATTAAATGAAATAAAACGGAATAGATTGGAGAAGCGTATGATCAATGGACAAGCTAAAAAACGTTTGCTAAATATTCAATCGTGTTTTTTTTGTGTGGTGTTGAAAAACGGTGTGGTGCTTGGACTGTAAATTTTCTTGGAAAAGAACAATTTATATAATAATAATAATAATAATAATAATAATAATATTAAAATATAATTACTTTTAGTTTCTCTTCCATTTCTACTGCTTTGTCCTATTTTGTATCAAATACCAAGTCTCAAGTCAATGGTAAAAAGAAAATTGAGGTTTGGTAATGTGATTGATGAATAATTAAGGAGATTGTTTGTCGTTTGTCGTTTGGTGTGGTGTGGCGTGCTGTATTCTTCTGGCCCTCACCGTCGCCGTTGCCTTCATCGTTATTTCTTAAACGTGTGTTTTTGTGTACCAAGAACCTGGAATAAAAAATTATACAAGTGTATTTATTGTCTATCTTTCTATCTCGATTCTATCGTATCTGATCAATAGTCAATCGTCAATAGTCAATCGTCAATAGTGTTTATCATGTGCGTGAGTGTCTATGTAGGAGAGTGACGTTAAATATATTCCAATTGGATTTGGAATGGCGTTGAGAGTGTTATACTTTTTTATCAACTCTTCACATCAGCTCTTCAACATCAACATCAACACTCGGCAAAAGAAAACGAACAGGACGACCAGGACAATAGCCACAGCAAAAACCCAATGATTCTTCGATGATAAGAGTAACAAAGTTACACTGGGATTTTACTTATTAACAAAGCAAGCAGCAGACGTACGTGTTCACCAAAACACTCTTCGTTATCTCCTTTTCTTTGCTATATTATTACTAGATTACTAGAGTACTAGCACAGTCGGAGTACTGAAAGAACCCCAGCTACAAAATAGTCATTACCAAACTACAAAACGCATTATCAAAGTTTACTGGAAACTCGAGGTATTTGGCGTAACTGAACTGAATCGAGTAAATTTAACGAAGGAACGTTTAAAAATACAGGAAATAAAGCTAAGGAAAAAGTAAAACCCATAATCGCAGTATCAATATCAATATTTATACAACACTACCACTTTCCCAGTGGTAAAAAAGATTCCACAATTTATCCCAAATATTTATAAAACAACAGCAAAAACAACAGCAACAGGGAAAAAAAGAGAAAGTCATACTCATTTTATCTTTGTTATAGATATAGTCTCAATCGTAATCATAATCATAATCATCGTTTTTATCTTGGTGGTTGAAAATTTCTCGACTAACCACAAGAAAAACGGACAAGATAAATAGAGATAGATAGATAAAGAGAAAGAAAGTTTTCTCCTCATCTTCCGAATCAGATTGGATTGGATTGGTATTGGAATCATCCACATCGACATAGTCATAACCATCATCATCTTTTTTGAGTGAAGAAGAAGAAGGAAAATAGAAAATAGTGAGATCATCGTATCCTCGAATCCTCAAATCCTCGTGGTGGTGAAGTTTGTGGCAGAGAGAAAGTCTCTGCTGTGAAAGGAAAAAGAACACCTATATAGGATAGGTGTAGGTAGGTAGGTAGGTTGGTATACCTCCCAAGGAGTTGGAGGCGAAAATGTGTGCACAAGATCTAAGTTGATTTTATCATCATCACAATGCCTGGAGGAAGGAGAGGATTAGTTGCTCCTCAGAATACTTTTCTGGAGAACATCATCAGGAGATGCAGCTCACAACGTAAGTTATACTTTTTCATCCTTTTTTTCTACTATAGTTCCTTCTCTCTCTTTATATCATACTTTTACTTTCAGCATACTATATTACACACAGCATAAAATATAACATAAAATATGCACGGTACATAAGGTATGCAATAGAATATAAGATACACTACAATCTACAATTTTTTTAACAAACTATAAGCAAAATCTAATCACTTTGTATCATAAATGCAAACGAACAAAATGGGTTGTCTAAAATCCGGAATCCGGAATATTCGTATACATACGTTGCATTTCAATGATGACTTTAGGACATTAACTCATATTTCAAAAGTAAAAAGGAAGAGTTGACTTGCAATTTGTATGCATTCAATTTTAATAGCACGATGTAACTTGCAATGTGCACGTGTACACCTTTGTTGTGCACAAGTTAGTGATGTTTCTTTTGATGCATTTTGCATTTTGCTGAATAACTAAGCATAAAATACGAATGCAGAACCTGGGGCCTGGAACAACCTTGACTTGTTTCCGTTCCTCCTCGTTTACCTTTCATATCCATGAACAATGAACAGGGAACAGGGTACGTTCAACCTTTTGTCTTTGCTCCCGTGTCGTATCTCATTTCTCCTGTCTTTGTGGTGTACACGAAAATTTTAACCACTACATTTGGTTGTCATCAAGTATTTTCTATTTAATTAACATTTCTGCACAGCATCGTTTCAAATCATTTTAAAAGTAGTTTAAACAGCTATATGTTGCTCAATATATCTGCACTACACTAGCTCAAAACATCAAGTGACTTTAAATACATCTAGATCATTTAACTACATTTACAATTTAACAGTCCGGCCTGATTTTAATTTTCAACTTACACACTGTACGTTTCATCATTTCTATCATAGAAAGTAAAAAGTAACAGGAAATAAAAGGATGAGGATAGTTTTTCCGTGTACTTTTTTCTCCGAAAATTGACATGCTCATTTAGCTTCAAGCTATCGTCGCCCACTTTCATTAGATTTTTTTTCTTAACCGGCATGTGCGTATGTACGTTGTACATTGTGCACACCTTTATTGCTTAGGGCAACCTGTACTTTAAACCTCTGTTTTCAAATGTAGTTTGACCAGTACAATTTCGTTTCGCTAAAATCCACAACTGTGTTCGTCGTAGTTGGTTGAATTTGGTACAGTTTGAACAAAGTTAAAAAAGTAAAAGTAAAACAATGCCCAGAGATTACAAAACTTCTGAATTCTTGATTCTTGATGTAAAAGGTTGAAGCATGTTGATGTTCAAGGGATAAATATCAAATTTCAAAATAAAAACTGGACTTGAATTACTAAAAAGTGCCCGGAGTCATGAACCATGACGTTTCCGAGACAACAATTTTGAAACTTTGAGTTTCCATACCATACTGTACACTCTACACCGTAACTGTAACGTAATATGTATTTCGTCGTGTATTTTTAAAATTACAATTTTTTTATGAAACATATTTACAACATACAACAAGGCACAATATACTTACAATATTATTGTACTAGAAAACAGAACTTGGGAATTCAGAACGCACCATTTATGTATTTTTTCCCTCAGTAAATTTCTCGAGTTTCGTACCCTTTATCTTTTTTTTGGTTTCATCTTGTACTTGTACGAGTTGTCGTGTTCATTTCCTTTTGCTTTTCTATTTCTATCGAGTCTACTTTCTCTTTCTGTACTTTCATCAAGTACAAACTTTCCATTCCTCCGAATTCCTGTCGAGTGTCAAATGAAAAAAGTGATGATTTATGAATTGCAGCTCTACATTCTACATTCTACATACACTCAATACTCAACACTATAAACTATGCACAGTACACTTTACCAACATGTCCACATCATATACTGCGGTTGGCTTCAACCTTTGCTTTCCACAGCTTTTTCTATGCACTACACAGTGTACAGTTTAGAGTGTACAATGTACAATGTGGAATGTCGACAGTAGACAATACACAGCCGATTCCGCAACCGTTGACAATTTCACATATGTACAATAAACAACGTTCAATGCGCAATGTACGCTGTACACATACAAATATAGTTATGTGTAAGTGGACGAATTCGACAAATTTCATCCTGTAGGCCCTGTGCAATTTTCACCCAATTTTCTCTCTCCTTCTGTGTATGACGCAACATGGTCAAAAATCATATAAATAACTCAATCCAGTACAATCCACTACAATACAGCATGGAGTATGTAACATAACATGTTCCATGCTCCATGCGTTTTTATACCCTTGTAGAAAAAAGTCGGCTTGAGCCAGATGGCCGTTCTTTGTCCTTTGTTCTTTGTCTCTTGTCCAATACTTGAGGAGTAACATGATAAGTCTATTTTCTATTTTCTATTTTCTATTTTCTAGCCAAGTGCCCAAGGCTTTAGAAACAAACTGACCCGACTTACCAGCCTTTCTTTTCAGATCCAAGTTTCTGGTTTTGTTTCCTCTTGTCTTGTACTGTCTTGCCTTTGGCCGTTGGTATAATATATAAAAAGTTTAAGAACAATTTTGGCTTCTTTCACTACCTTGAAAAGGGAGCCAAATTTTGTATTGGAAATTGCTAAGTGAGCTTGACGCTCGAAACTTGAAATTCACGCTTGAGCTTGACGCTTGACGGAAAGATGAAAATTCCTGGAGACGGGAGATATGTGATGGAATTTTGAATTTTGTATCTCATTGAATCTCATTGCTCGTGCCATAATAAATGGGAATGTGTCAAACTCATTCCCATTTCCCATTCCAGTCGAAATTTTACACACAACACGCAACCACCAAAAAATGTAATACTTTATGTAAATCCAATAATTTTTAAACGTAAAAATATCAGTGTTACAAAAAATATCGTGTGTCCGTGAATAAGACGAGCAAAATAAAGTCAAACGGTTGAAGGGCGAGCGGTAAAACTCACAGACACTTGAGTTTTTAATCTACAGATATAAATTGAAAATTCATTTACACACATCACGCGGATGGAATACAGATAATTTAGGAAATGCTTAGGAAATACCAACAACATTCAACATCCAAATAAACACCAATACATCTTACACGTATATATCCAGTATCCAGACGCCAAAGGATAAAATGATAGCACAAGTATCTAGAATCTAGAATGTAGAATCTAGGTTAAGGAGTTGAGATGGCATGTGCAACGACTTGCCCACGGAAAGTTTAAACTCGATCAAATTCATTCCACTCTAATATAATTCGATACAGAGCACAGCCTTTTTATCATCATGTTAGCTTGATGCATCGAGCCAAGCCAAGTTTAAGCCTACAAGTCTAGAGTCTAGAGTGTAGAGTGTAGGCTTGTCATACCGTAGAGTACAGCCACATGCCGCACTTATCCATTATCCATTATCCATTACACATCTCCATGACCATCTTGAGAGATCAAAATATACGATATGGATGAAAAAGTAGAAACAGGAGGAGGGGCTCGTACTCTACATTCTACACTCTAGACTCTACACTCTACACTCAAGAAATATTCCTTTCATATCCGAAACCTAAATTTCACTTTCTATCTCTATTCTCTCTTCTCCATTCTCTATTCTCTATTCTGAATTCAGTATTCAGTACTCTGTACTCTGTATCCCCCACTCTGCATTATTTATTCTGTGTTTCATGTTCTCTGTTCAGTATTCAGTATTCAATACATATAATGGGAGAAAAGTGGGAAAGCGGATAAAATAGAAAAATTGCACTTAAGTCAACTTACAAGCCCATGAATTCCCCTTGTATTCTATGCTGTGGTGTGGTATGGTATTATGTGAATTCATAGATTTATTGATAGAGAACAAGAGGAAGACACGAGAAACCAGAAACCAGAACCTGTAAAAAAAGAAGAAGAACGGCTAACGGCAGACGCCCTCAGAATACCTGAACACTGCAAATTCCAAACTCCAAACTCCACATTGAACATTGTACATTGTGCATTGTACACTAAACATTGAGTAGAGAAGGAAATACAGGAAGGAATGAGCTCAGTCAAACTACAACAAGTCAAGTCAAACCAAGCCAAACCAAAATAAAAGTTCAGGAAGGGGAAAATGGCACGTAGAAACTTGGAGGAAAAGTCACGAAAATTTTAGAGCTAGGTGAAAGTAAAATAAAAAAAACTAGGTAAAAAAAAGGACGGATAAAAAACTAACTAGATTGAAAACTACGGAGAGTTGAATGTTGAATGTTGTAGTATTTCCTTGGTTCGTTTCACTCGTTTCGTTCCTTTCCCTGAATGTTGAAATGTTGGCTTTTGGGTCTACTTTTCACATAAGTATGTATCGGCATGCACGTATCTAGTTTGTGTGTGATGTGTGATGATTTGGGCGTTAGCCGTTTTACAGCAGGAAAAAACTAAACAGCAACAGAAACATTTGGAAACATACGGGAATTTTGAAGAAAGTTTAAGTTGTAAGTTGTAGTTGAAGAGTGAAAATATTTAAGGACGTAAAAATCCTGGTTTCTCATCTCACATCTCACACTCGGCTACATTGTTATGTATTGTAAACCCCTTGTGCTTAAAACTACGAATCTACAAATATAAGAATCTACGAATATAAGCTAAATCCATTGCCGAGTTGGAAAGTTTGCTCTCGATTTGTCCATGTACAATGTACGATATACAGTGTAAAATTTTCTTTTGCAACTAGTTTTAAAAGTGCGTGGATTTTAGCCCCTTTCGTCTTTCGTCTGTGGTAGAATTTTAAAGCAGAGTCTAGAAATACAGTTTAACTGTTTCTCCTCGGACATTTTTCTTCCTTTCAAAATTTCAAAATGATATGGTGACCTTATATTTTATAAAGTCTGCGTTTTAATGTGTATAATGTGGAGGCACCCAAACCTTGATTTCTGGTACTGCACACTGCACTCACGCCACTTCCTACTTGATACAAGTACGTGCGAAAAAAGTACAAGAACAAGTGAAAGCATACGTACAAATACAAATACAAAGAAAAGAAAAAGAACAGAAAAAGGCAACAATCTTTTTTCTATCAACTTTTCATTCTCTTACATCTTCATTGTAATGCGCTGTCCTTTCTTTTGTTTCTTTTTCTCATTTTGATTCAATTTGACTGGGGAGAGAAGAAATTGGTATAAAATGGGAATCTAGTGGACCCTGTCCCATATTTCCTCTCACTTTGTGCTTTGTCCTCTCAGCTTTGTATTTTGTGCTTTGTGCTTTGTGATCCTCCACATCCAGAAGCCAGAATCCAGACTTTAAAATATGTGCTAGATAATAAACCCTAAACCCTAAACTAATATCAAGAGAGGAGAAAAGGGATGAAGAAGACAAAGGGAAGGCTCATGTCTTTAGTCTTTAGTTCTTGGAATGCTCCTAGGTTTATACTATACACCAGACGCCGTACACCATACACTATGAGGTTATCTTGTGTGTTAAAATACACAATATACAATGTACAATGTGCATTGTGCAGTATACAACCAAGTGTGTAAATGGAGGACGGAGAATAGTCCCAACTGCGACTCTTGCCTATCTTCAATTTTCTCATCTAAAGACTAAGATAGGCTGAAACGATGAAGAAAGAGAGAAAGTGAAAGAGAGAGAGCAAAGCAATTCTGTAGAATCTAGAATCTAGAATGAACATGTTTTCATCTTTTATTTTTCCAAAAAACGAAAACAAAAAATCCTTATTCTATTTCCCTTGGAAATTTTTTTCCTCAGCGTGAATTTACTCCATTTTTTCTCTCCTTCGTTTTCATCTTATTCAGTTCATATTTCCAGTACCAGTGCTAGTGCTAGTGCTGGTGCTGGTACTGGGGCTGGTGGTGCTAGAAAAGCTTGTTCAAATCTTCGTGAGATTCTAATGCTGTACTTTACACATATGTAGAGGACAGAATTCACATAATTCACATCTACGTATGAGATTTAATAATGTGAGATCATGTACATTGTACATACGCGTGTGTATATTGTATCGTTGTATAATATGATATACAAAATACGGCGGATTTTTATATACTTGAGATTCCAGATGTGGGCATTGACTTTAGCTCTGTATCTGTATCTGCTCCAGACTTTGACTGGAGTAGATACAGAGTGGTGTTGGCGTTGGCTTTGGCTTTGCCTTTCATTAAACATAAATGAAGAATGTACATTGTACATTTTGTCGAGGAGTATTGTACAAGAACCCAAGAATTCCTTGGCACACTGCCTTATTTTTCTATCTAGATATCTTTATTCCATTCATTTCTCATGGAAAAAGGAGAGTGAGAGAGAGAAAGTGGGGATATGGAAAGAGTGAAACGTGGAATGATGGAATATTGTACTCTTCTCTGGCGTGGCCTGGCCTGGCCAGGGACAAAACAGAAGCAGTTTTTGTGGGTTCTGGGCTTGTATCGTACATCGTACTGTCCTGTACTGTATTTTTCGCTAAGTCGGTCGTCCTCATCCTCATCTTCGTCCTCGTCCGCGTCCTGTACACTCAAGATTCAGACTTAAGGCTCAAAACTCAAGACTCAAGTCTCAAGATGACTTCTCAACTCGTACACATATACATTATACATGCGCTCACTCCTGCATATAGACAATACATAATACACAATTTACAAGGCTTATTGTACAATGTACAGTGTACACTGGATGAGTCTCTATGAGGAGTTGTAAGATTTTCTCCTGCTCTTTCTCCTGCTCTTTCTCTCTCCATTTTCTCATATGTCCTCTCATAGTTCTTTTATTTTCCTTGATCCACTATTGCAATTCCATAGAGTGCATCCTCCACATTGTTCTGATTTTCTCCTTCTTTTCCACTGCCGTCTCTCTTCTTCTTTCTCCTTCTCTCCGTCACTCCTCTTGCCATCATCATCTTTCATTCCGCTTTTTTCTCATCTTATTCAATTTTCTTCGTTCCTCTTGTCTACTGTCTCTTGTCATTTTCTCTTGTACGTTTCTCTAGCTGTCTCTCTGCTATTCGTCTTCTCCTGAGTAGTCACTGAAGCATCAGCAGTAGAATCAGCATCAACTCGTCATTTTCTCCTCACGGAGTTCATTAACAGAGCTGACGTTGTGAACAGTGAACTGTAAGAAGGGACAGGAAGGCTAGAGACTAGAGACAAGAGAAGAGAGAAGACGTAAGTTTAAGATGAGCATTGAGCATTGAGGATTGAGCAAACAAAGACAGTCACAGATGTGAACTACATATATGAATACAAAAATTGAGGAAGGGGGAAGAGGAAAACGAAATTGGCATGGCAGTTAAGTACAGCGGCAGTATGTTACACGCATAACGCATAACAAATGAGAACACAGGCAAAAAGGTTCCAGCGTCAATCTCATTTACATTTACATTTCTATTTTCGTCCTTAGACCAAATTCCCTCAGTTTCATTTATGTAAATAAAGAAATTTAGAATACAGCAAAGAACATTCACATTATACATAATACATAATATGAAACGTCTCGAGTCTCGAGTCTCGATTCTCTAGTTTCTAGTTTCTAGCCTCAAGTCTCATGCATGAAATGTAAGCAGTTTCTGCAGTTTTTTCTTATTTTATGCTGTGGTGTTCAAGTCAATTTTCAGCATCGGCATTCTTATTGCATGTCCTTTGGCTTTGGAATTTTCACCCTAAGCTAGTCAATTTCCTACAAGTACATGATCAACTTTTCATGTATATTTATATACCACCATATACTAATATACTGTATTACTACCAAGAACAAAATCGGAATCGGAATCAGGATCGGAAATATCTGGTGCGGTAAATAGAAAAGAATAAAATAAAATAATAAAAATACCCTGTCTTCTTTCAATGCCATAAATCTAGTCTCCGTTTTTGGATACTTTGTTCCACTTTTAAAATTCAAAATACAAAATACAGCAAAAAATGAAACTGCATGCAAAAAAAAATGCAAATCAAATTTTATTTGAGAATTCAATCCAAAATCCAAAGAAGAGTGAAATTTGAATGTGAATACATGGAGCACCGAGCATGGAGCATCGAGGATCGAGCACCGAGTAGAGAGATAGAATAGAGATGGAGATGTAGAGGAAAATCATGTGGTCGAGAAGGAAGGGGAAAATGATAAAAAACGAAACAGACAGTTTTATATCAAATTCCCTAGGGTACAACGAAGAATTTGTCATGACTCTGAAAATGTTAACAAAAAGCGGAAGAAAAGCAAGAAGGCTTGTAAATTGGAACAAGGTTCCGGATTCTACATTCTAGATTCTAGATTCTATGTGACTGGATCTTGATCTGAATAGTGAATCTACGTAGACTGAGATTCAGACGTCTCCTGGTGAATTGAAATAAGAGAGACAAGCCATTTAAACGGAAAATGGCCAACCTTCGTCAAACTTGTAGCTTTCCCATTCTAAATTCTACATTCAAATCCACATACTTTCAATTTTAACCTTACGTCCTATCATGTGTGTGCTTTTGATATATGTGTATGGATAATATTATATAGTATTATGTTACACGAGCAGCTGGAAGGATTTTACATGTAAAATGTAAAATTCAATAAAAACGTATATCACTTTTTATAAGCAGAATATTCTATATTCTACATTCTACATTCTACGGGAAGCATTTTGGATTAAGCTGGATGTACGACATTCCTTCTCTGCTTTTACAACGGTTTCCGGGACTGACCAGAAGGTGAAGAGACTATTTTTTCCATGAAAGGGAGAAAAAATAGCGTGTACTATCAAAACTGTATCTCCTTCTCTAAACTCTACATTCTACATTCTAAATTCTAAATCCAACGGAGGCTCAAGTGAAAGTCGTAACAAGACTTGGAGCTCTGTACCTCCTTCGTACGGAGCTCCACTTCTACCTATGTTTGGAAAATGAGAGGAATCATATTGCAAAAGCATTAATAAATGTCACAGATATTTCTTTTATATGCAATTTTCCTCCTACGCCTTTCATAATTTCGTCCCTGCATCCGTCCTTCTGAGCTCTGAGCAAGAAGCAGAAGAAGACTAAATCCATGTCTAGTTTTCTCTAACAATTTCGCTCCAAAAGTATTGTGCTTGTTCCAACAAACTCAGCAAAGTTACCTCCATATCATGAAATCCAAAGAGAAATTAGTAAGTAGAAAGGAGAAAGTAGAAATTTAATCTGTTTTTCAAAGGCTGGGCGCTTGACGGTACGAATATTCCCTTAAAATTTTTGACGTTAAAATTAATTCAAGTTTTGACCTTCATTTGGACCTAATTAAAATTAAATTGATGATTGTAGCTGAAAAGATGTTTTAAAAAAACTGAAATGATCAATATCAATATGAAGACTGAAAAATCAAATTAGGAAAGGCAAAAACACATTGTAAAAATTAAATTCCAATGGACAACACATTAGAAATTCGAGATTCGAGACATGAATAGCTAAATCTGCTCTTCTGTGCTATTATGACCTGTTTTGTGTCCACTTAGAAACCTTGTGGTATTCATATCATATCAATGCCGCATTATATATGGAAAGATACCGCAGACAATTGCGACCAAAGGTGAACCGTAACAACCAGGGAAATAAGGAAAGATCCATTAGTAAAGCAGCTGTGACCACAACCACCAAAACAGAACCAGCAACAGGATGTGAAATGGGTTCATCTTGTTTAGGAATGAAAATGAGCGGAAGTGGTCACAATAAACAAGAAGCTTAAGCAAAACCGTAAGCGTAAGACAACCAACCGGCACTAAGCAAGACACGGAGAAAAAGTGAGCATAAACGAAGGGTCTAGTGTACAGTGTACAACGGTATCTACGCGGAATATGCGAGAAAGTTTGTTGCATGGAACACATTGTACATGTTACGGTGAAAGGACAACGGACTCTTTTCAATGTTGATCCACGTATTTGTAAATACATACGAATGCACATACATGTGGAGGCTAATGCGAATGCTTGGATTTAGTTTCGACTTTTCACCAAGGCAATGGTGAAGAAAAGGAGAAAAGTTGGAGGATAAGCCCAAAGTCCAAAGTCCAAGCTCATCCTCGTATTTTCCAATATCCAAGTGTATAGATGTATCTGCTTCTGCTTCTGTGTCTACAGTAGAATGTAGAGTATAGAAAAAATAGGACTGGATAGAAAGTAGGAAGGCGGAAGGACCATTGATACCTACAATTCTACAGTAAGAGGTTTTAACGTGTTCCTGCTTCTCTAGTCTCTAGTCTCTAGTCTCGAGTTGGAGGTTTTGGTCTCACATCCTCATCCTTTTCTCTTTTCTCTCTCATTGTTCCGGTAAGAGAAAGAGGAGGAAAAGGGAAAAGGGAAAGCCTGTTGTTGGTCCGTCTTTCAAACACTTTTTCAGCTCCTTCGGTGTCTTTTCCCTCTCCTGTTTTGGTTGGTTGGTCGGTGGTGCAGTTTTCTCCTTCTCCTCGTTTTCCCTTCTTTCTTACTCTCTCCTTGCGTTTTCCTCTTTCTTCATCTTCCTCTTACGGTGTGTAGGACGTAGGATGTAGGATGGAGGAAGTAAGCATGCACATGCAACTTTAGAAGAAAGTAGATAAATCCGCTTACTTTCGTCCGAGTATTATCATCCTCTCGTTTTTTTCCTCGAGCTCAGACTTGGAGCGTCCGTACTCCGTACTCCAAGTCCCAATCCATAGAAAATGTAATTCCATCGAGCTCCCTACCGCCTACACTCTACAATATAAACTCTACATTCTACTTTCTACACTCTCCACTCGACTTTTATCCTCATTTCACTGGTCTGGTTTTGGTCATGGTGCAGTCTTTTTCTTTCCCTACATGTTCTTGACTTGTCTTGTTTCCATGAAAGAAGGAAATGAATTATGGATGACTAAACTCATTAAGTTACGCTTTATCCTTTGTGCTCCTTATTCAAACCCATATCAAGCCGAGGAAAATCAGCTAAGACGAAATTTTTTCAAAAATAATAGAAAAAAAAACTAGTAATATCAAAAAAACATAAGAATGTGTAACACTATGAGCCACGCGTACATAGTGTATAGTATAGAGTATAGATAAGAGTTACAACATACGCTAAACTGAGCCCGGTACATGTGATACAAGATGAGGAAATAGTGAAGTAAATTCCATAAACTTTTAATACTATTCAGCTAATAAAAAATACTGTGGAGCTCAAGACTCAAGTCTCAAGATTTAAAACTGAAAACTAAAAACTCAAGGCTCAAGGCTCAGGCTCAACGAATGGATGAAAACTCTGGACAAACTGGACAAGTTTTAAAAACTTGAAAAATCAAACATTTTCAATTAAAAGTTGAGCTAGTACCTCGTACCTAGTACAAAAATAAACAAAGGACACGACATGTGCATCATGTTCCGGCGATGGATTGGATTGGAATTTTCCATGCTCCCATACAAAATATAAAATTCAAAATACACCATACATAAGCTACAACACAATAGAAAATACAGCATAGAGTCCGGGCTCAGCACTCGTCTTCATTCTTACGATATTTTGGAGATTATTATTGTTGTAAAGGGAGAAAGGTGGGAGAAACGTGAGCGTTGGAGCTGCTTTTCATTTTTTATGGAGCAGGAGTAAAACTAGAACCAGAAGGAAAACGAGAAGCAAAACCAGCCCGAGAAGCACAAGTAAATAAAACTGGAGGCTGAAATAAAAATAGGCCCATCAGGAACAAGAAACTTTTTCAATACTTTCCTCCTCCTCTTTGTTATAAAAGATATTCTCATCTTTGCTTCTTATTCATTTTCCTTCCTTCCTTATTTTGGCTCTGGCTGCTACGCTATGCCGTGCCTCGCTATCTCCACACTTGTTCCTAATTTGTTTTTTCTCTTCATCATCATAGTCATTTTATGGAAATTGATCAAGCTACTCACTATTCACTGACTTTCCCTCAGCAGATGTACATTGTACATCATACAATTTACAATCTACAATGTACATACGTTTCGTTCTCCTCCTCTTTTTTGCATCCTCTTCTCTGGTATTCACTGGTAAAACCAAACTGAGCAGCTGAAACACTGAACAAAGACATCCAAGTCTGATGTGTAAAATGTACATGTATGTATAGGCATTTATGCAGAGAAAAAGTAGTCTACTAATAAATTTCCCTCACACAGTTGTTCAAACGTCAATGTCAAAATTCTCTGGTGCTCCTTGAGTTGAGTTGACTTGACTTGACTGGAGCTGAGCTGAGCTGAACGGAGCTGAGCTGAGTTCAGTTGAGTTTCAACTTGATCGCAATTCAAATTAGCATGGGTGTATCGTGTATTAGATATTAGGTATGCTTTAGCATTTATTACGTGTGGTATACGGTATACATGTGCGCAAGGTTCAAGTCAAGTGTTTTTGTCCCTGGACACTTTTTCTTCTATAGTTTATTCAACAAGGAAAAACGAAAAAGAAAAGGAACAGAAGAGCAGCGGAGAGCAGAGAATAAAAAAAGACATTATATAACTAATATTTTTCTGCATAGTTGAGTAGAGTTGTTTCCTCATTTTTTCTATTTATTTATGCACGCTTATACAATTTCTTGGGTGGAATAACAAAAACTGACTTTTATTTTCCATCTTATGGCACGCTATTTTGCAACATGTTTTTCTAGAGAAAGGTAAGATTGTGGAAAATGAATTTTAAAAAAATAATAAGGTAAAACCTTGGTAGGATGAAGAAACTATCTGGAACAAGAAACAAGGAAAATTAATCTGTAATAAGGAAAAATTGTCTGGAGAATTTTTTCCCCGTAGGCCATCTATTTAAATTTCTAAGTATGCTACGGTTTTTACTCTAGAATCTAGAATGTAGAATCTAGACGCTAAACTCTAGACTCTGGATTCTAGATTCTAGATTCTAGATTCTAGACTTTATATAAAAAAATACAAAATTGTACGGAGAATAAGCCTGCCTGTAATATTTACGATATATTCCTGTACTGTGTACGTACACCGTACACCTTTCGCTGCTCCTGCCCCGTGCCTTTCTTTTTTTCTTATTCTTTTTCTTCCTGATGGGAAGAAAAATAAGTTGTAGACAAATATCAAGAAAGTTGGAGTTTACTTGTCTTTTTCCCGGAAGAAATTTTTTTCACTTTATGCTCAACTAACACTATTGGCCAACACTATCCGGTTGCCCAACATTCAACTTGCAACATTTCCCCACCCTTTACCTATCTCTCCTTCAGTTTCTGTTCTTGTTTTGGCTCTTGCTCTTGCTTTGTTGCGAGCTGTGAGTTTTGAGTTGTGCGAGTATAGAAACCTCAACAAAATATAATTTAATGAGAAAAAAGGTATTTGTTTTGCCAAGAATAATTTTTCAAGAAACAAGTTGAATTTTCTCACTGTTTGTCAACATTTGTTTCCTTCACTATAGAAATTTTTAAAGTCAGGTGCATATCTAAAATCGATCTACCTTCGGCTGTGCAAAAGTACAAAGTAGAATGTACAATGTTCAATGTTCAATATTCAAAGGTAGGGGAAAAGACAGGAAAATAAGGCAAATATGTAGAGTCTAGAATCTAGAATCTAGAGTCACCAAAACTTCCAATTACCATCCTGACGCAAGTCATGTCTATTTGATCGTCTCCATGTCTGTCGCCCTGTCTGTCTCTCTTTGTGTGTCTCCTCTCTTGTCTCCCTGTATGATACATGAGGTGTCCCATATTTTATTCCATTAACCAACCGCCACTAGTGGAAAAGTATGTACTTTGCTCTGGGTCATGAAAAATGCATGGCAAAGACAATATACATAGCCCTCATCCAACATACTTGTACAATCCACCATCCACAGTCTACAGTCTGCAGTCCACATTACACAGCTCTAGAGGTTCTTGTCTATATGACTTTCAATCCAGTTTCCTATCCATACTATTTGAGAACGGAGTTAAAATAATAAGAGACTTGAAACAGGAGAAACCACACAAGAAATGGGCGCAGCGCTATTACGTTATAGCTATATGGCGTGTTTACAAACTCGAGCATGATTTTTATGCCTACACTTGTGTGTAGTATGTAGTATGTTGTATGTTCAAAATCCCATGTATGGTGGTCTGTACAGAGGGGCTACATGGCATGTAGATGGTAGATAGTCAATGTGTGTAATCCATGATAATATACGACAACGACATAATTCGAGTGCAATGGTAATGGTAAGAGCAAGCTGTAAATTGTACAGTGTACACTGTACTTTTTATGCAGTGTTTGGCGCAAGGGGAAAGTCAAAGTGGATAGTAGAAAATAAAATGTGGAGAATGGAGAATGGAGAAAATAGGAAAAAGTACAGGGAATTTTAAGTTTCAAGAGTTGGGAGTGTAAGAGCATTGAACTACCATCACTATACTACTGTTCTACAAAACATACATGCACAAGCTAGACCTTTGGGTACACTGAAATTTAGACTAGAGACTCTATACTCTATACTCTAGACTCTAGACTAGAGCAGAACAATGCAGTACATAACCGAACTGAGTGGAACGTATACGTAGAAACCGAAAGAGATGGAACTGAAACTGAAACTGGAATTGAAGTTAGAATTGGAACCATAGCCAAAGTCAGAGTTTAAATTCAGAGTCAGCATCAGCATCAGCATCAGTATCAGTATCAGCATCAGCAGCAGCAGAGTAAGAGTAAGGAGTAACGAGTACAAGTTGGAGTCAGGATGAAGACATAAAACAAATGTGTTTCGTCCCAGCACAGTTGAAAATTTGTACTTGCTCCACTACTTTCCCAGTTCCCCATAGACGCATTTGTACATATTTTTTTGACCACATTACATTGATCCCTGTCTGACTTGGAGTTCGAGTTGGAGTTCGAGCTCTAGCTCCAGTTCCAGCTCAAGCCTTTCCTCCCTCCGCTCTCTCTCGTTTGCTCAATCTCATTCTCATTCTCGTTCTCCATCTACATCTTCATCTTACTTACCCTCACTTTCTCTGACTTTCTCCGTCGTAAACCAATATTTATTATAAGAACATGATCCATACTTTGGATTCCTAAGCTCCTCGCAACTACTGACTCTGACTCTGACTCTGACGTCTCTAGTTTCTGTTCAAATCAGCATCGGCATCAGCATCCACGTTGGTATCGGTATTGGATACTGATGCTGATGCTGAAACTGATATTGATATTGATGCTGGGAGGGAGTCGTTTGATATTCTACCTGTTTCTGTTTGGTTTCTCCTCGGAAATTTGTGAATGTTTTCACTTTCCACATTTCCACTGCTTGTAGTGGACGATCTTGGTGTTTGTATCTTGTACAATGTAAAATGTACAAAGTACGGAGGTAGTGCGGAGTTGGTGGAAAAGGAATTGGGTTGCTGTCAGTGGACATGCACGAATTTCTGCCTTGCTTCCAATAATTCTACTCCAATTTCCAGTTTCCACTTATTATTCCTTTGCATCTCCTCTCCTTTTCCCCCTTCCATGTCTTCCATGTCTTCCAACTTTACGTTTTCTCATCCCATAAATATTTTTCCTTCTTTCCCCATGATTGTTTCTGGTTCCCTGAACGGCTGGAACTGGAATGAAATGGACTGGAAGACTTGGGGTTTTATTTCCATTTCGATTTTTTGGAGGCTGACTATTGACTATTGCCAATATAAAATGTATTTTCTTCAGCCTGCTCAACTACAAGGTAGACGGTAGAGTGATGGAACATGAAACTCATCCGGAATTTCAAATTGAAAACGATAATGCAAAGAGGAATTATTGGTTACAGTGGTGCTGTGGAACTAACTACAACACCAAACTTAGATTGCCAGGAAACCAGAGAAACCAGAGAAACCGGAGAATCCAGAGAATCCAGAACCAGAACCATCAATTAGGCATGCTCATTTAAAATTCAGAGATATCTACGCCCAACGCTATAATGCTATTAACTTTCCTCCGGTCCATTATTATCTACACAAGTATCGTAAACGGAGTCACCTGAACCTTGGAACTTGAAACAGGGGCCAAGCAACATGAATTATTTACCTGTGTATTAAAAATTGAATGTGAAATATAAATAGGAATGGCGTTGGTTAATTGCCATATGCTTTTTAATTGTCCCCTGTTTGTCTCTAGTTTCTAGTGTCTAGTGTCTAGATTCTAGTGTATGGTGAACGGGCAGTATAAATTGTTCAAAAAATAATTAACATTTAGAATCATTCAAATAAAGTAGTACTTAGCAGGAAAAGGTACGTTTTGGGTTCTGGGCCAACTATATTTTACACATTCTATAAGGTGGGACTATGGAGATGAAAACAATAGGAAAACTGAAAATGGTAACGGTAACGGCAGGGGAAAATATGTCAATCCTCAAGACTCAAGACTCTAGAACAAGACGTGAACATTTTAAGAAAAGCAGAGAGAGAGAGAGAGAGAGAGAGAGAGAGAGAGAGAGAGAGAGAAAGGGCAATGTGATAAGGAAAGCGAGAAAACAATATCGTAATGTGTTTGTGAATGAATATGGACGGGTATTTACCGTGTAAACGCCCAAGGAAATGAGCCATTCTTATTCGCAGTTTGATTGAAATTCCCCGTTCCCTCTCTCTCTCTCTATTGTCATTACGTCATGTTGTTTTTGTTTTCCGCAGCTCTCAAGTCTGCCTGGTCCCAGTTTGGAATGAAGCTCGCCCATTCTCGTTATATTTTACACATAATATTTTCCTTCCTCCCTTCATCCATTCCTTTAGTCACTATAGTCACCTAGAGAAATTTAATAGTTCAAGTAGCACCGGTTAGACGTTAGACTGGTTACTGGTTGGAGTGAAAGGGAGGGAAATATCAGTAATAGGAGGTTAATAGCGGTTGTTGTGTGTAATAGCTATTTGCAAACCTGTTTATCATTCCCATTATTACCTAGTGTACCATTAATTTCCACGCACGTAGCAGCAGCAATACAGACACGAGTAGCAAAAGTTTAGAAGGCTCATTGATGCTGCAAACGATAGACTCCATACTCTAGACTCTAGACTAAAGACTTTGAGTAGGAAAACTGGAGATACTACATACTACTTACTACATACAACAAACTCCATTAATTTCTGTCATTTCCCATTTATGTCCAGACTTGCTCCTTCAATAACATTAATATTCCACATTCTGTATCATATATCTCATCTTAATATGTACATTGTACAATATTTACAAGAGAGATCTCAAGAAATGTAACAGTAGAAGAGAGCGGAACCACCCGAAAACAGTGGAGCGGTGGTTTGCCTACAGCGTGTGTTGTATGAAAGATGAGACATAGTTATAGATATAAACAGTCCTAATAATTCATTTGGATGTTGGATGTTGTATGTTAGATGTTAAATAACAATGTTAGCAGATTGGCAAATGATGATGGGTCTCGCTAGATTCTTACCTCAAAACAAATATAAAAATGTTGTACAGCTCACACTTTCACGTTTCATCCTTTACGAGCTCCTTATGGTACTTACATTGTGAATCTGGCTAATGAGCAATTATCTTGGCTGTTCTTTTCTTATGTGGAGGGAAATGACAACTTTTAAAAGTTTTAAAGGTGCTTTGCTCCATTTGCATTTTGAATGTAATATTAATGGAGTTGATTCTTTCTCAAGAGAACGATTGTATTTTTTTTATTTTTATGAAAATTCAACACCCCTTTTGAAATGCTTCAACTATAAATGCAAATTCAAATACAAATACAATGAGAAAGCAATTAGCTGGAAACAACTGGAAAACCTGAGCTCAACTAACATGGGAAGTTTTTTACATGCGCAACTCGGATCCGGCTGAAACTTGGTACACTTATTCCTTGAC
>JAQGBH010002540.1:0-23950 GCA_034698265.1 Sminthurinus aureus
GGGGGGGTAAATACCACAATTTAAAAATTGTTTTTGTACCTGTTTTTGAACAGTACAAAAATATCACGTTACGTATCCAATATCCAATCTTTATTTTTTTTTTTTAAATCTATTGTCAAGCTTGAACTGTAAAATTTTTGCTCTTTAACTTAGACACTTACACTACTATTTTAAACTAGGAAGCTTGCTACTATACTATACTACTTTTATTAGAAACTATTATTGTGGTAATTATACTACTCTCTAGACGTTCACTAAATTGTATACTTTTTTTACGTATAAAAAACCAAATTGTTTTTCCAAATTGTTTTTTTTTGTAATGCACAATGTATTCTTTATTCAACTCTAATAATAATATGTACGTCCAGCGTATGTGCTATTGGTACATTTCTTTAAAAAGAAGAGGAAAGTAGTAGTAGTAGTAGAGTAACTTGTACCTATCATTAACTTGTAGTGATTATCAGATTTTTAAAATATAAAATATTTTGCAGTACAAAATGTAATAATATTATACAAAATGACAGTTTGGAAAATAAATTCATATATACATGCTTGTTAAATTATGATTATATACAGTTATACAATGCTCTTTTCATGTGTATGACTGTATCAAAAAATACAAAAGCACCCAAGCACTGACTGACTTTGTCTCTTTCATTCTATTATATATATATATTTTGCCTTGTCATTATTCTTGTTATCTACTTCTTTCGTTCTTTTTTTTTTTTTTTTACTTTAATCATGCACTGCATTCATATCTTTTATAGTGAAAAGACTACTTCCTCATGATCAAGGGAACTTTGTGGCTGTAAAAGGACCCCGTGTTAAACAAATTAGTCGCAGCAGTGGATATGTGAAAAAATTACCAATAGCAAAATTCGGAGATAATTTGGAAATTCCTTCAAGTAAGTAGTAGAATCAACAAAACTAAAATTCTACTTAAATCTAAAGTACTTGGAAATTTAATTTACTATTTATTCATGAAATTGTTTTCTATCTTCTTCCCTTTCACTGTATAAATACATATAATATTATATACCATAACATAATATTATTCATTATTCATTATAGTAATTTTCCTAAACAGTTTAATAATAAAAAAAATAAGTAGTATGCATTTTATGTTTTATTCTTTAGCACAAGTTTGTCCTTTTATCTTTTGAACAATACTTTTCCTTTTTCTCAATTTGTTTTCGTGCACATTATGTTACAAACACGTGTGTAATCTGAGTTACTTACTCCTTTTGTTTGTCGTTTTTGTTTTTTTTTTATTTTACTTATAGATTTATTTTTATATTTTTAACATAATTTCAGGGGATAAAGACTGTTTGAAATATGTAGAAGGAAAAGAAGACACAACATATGATGTTATAGATGATGAAGAATCTAGTGAAGAAGAAAGTGATGAATCGGCTAAGGAGGAAGTACGTTTAAAATTTGGCATCTTTTATGCATTCATATTTTTTATTATGAAACCTTTATCATGTAAGTAGTTAGTACACAAAATATAAGACGAGAGGTGTTGATGAAGTGAAATATTGATAACAGGCATTATTGTGCAGGCAGAATGGCACAACGGTTCTGGACTACTCGGCAAACATTAAATGCTTCAATCCTCCACTTAGTATGGAGGATATAGCGATTTCAGGATTTCCTGTTATCGTAAAGAGTCCATATACACCACCTAAGCCATCCTGTTTCCTCTGCGGCTCTTCTTCAACAGAAATCGTATGTATTATCTTAAGTTTTTCTTGCTGTATATATTTTTAATAATATTATTACCAAGTAAGTTTAGTATAAGAAACATGTATAGTTCAGTAGGAGTATAAAAGTAAAAAGACCAAAATAATTTTTTAAACATGTCAAGTTTGATGTAAATTATAAGAAGCTCTTTGGTGTTACATTTATGTTATGGATTTACATTTGAAAATCAAAACGAATTTCCAAGTAATATTATATGACTTAAACTTGAGGACTGAGCATGTACTAATCTAAGTTTTTCAGTTTCTGGAATTGGAAAAAAAAACGAGAAAAGAATCTATATTCATAGAATATTTGCTTGCTTCCTCTAGCAAAATACTTTACAGTCAAAGATTTAAAATTGACTTTCATGAACATTTTCTTGTTCTAAAAGATCTCGTTATTTTTTACTTTTGTACATCTATGTATAATAATGTGTGCCTTGTGGAGTATTTTACAATGCATGGCTTGATATCATTAAATAACAACTATAAAAATAAGACTAAGCACCAAGTATTCATTTTTGTGTAACAAATAACTTAAACTCTGCTGACTGATTTGTTTTTTGTTTTTAAATTCTTTTGCATTCGTGCAAAAAAGTGTACATGTATATATATTTTTTTAATAGTGAAATCATTTAATTATTAATCATTCAAAGTGAAATTTGAAAATTGGCATGTAGCTGCATATTATGTACTTTATGTATTAATTATTACATATGTCTATATTCCATTTGATATATATGTACTTATAGTGTACATAGTATATATGTATGTGTACTTTGATTTATCTTTATATTTCGTTAGCCAATTTACGTATTTCAATAATGTTTTCAATTTCAAGTTTAAAACAAACTTTTTCAAGTTTCCAAATGTGGTAGGCACTTTGGTTTATATTTTAGAGAAATTTAATTATTTATAAACATCTAAAGCTCTTAGTGCCCATGCAACATAGTACTTTTAATATTTTAACCTGACTTCATGAATGACAATGATTTTTTAATACGACGTATACATATGCACGTGGATATCGTCTGTAGTAGCGATATGCATATTTTTCAGTTAATTGTTTTCACAACTTCATTCAGGAAATGAAGTAGTTTCTTTTTTCTGTAATACAAAATGTTGTTACTTATTAACGACGTCTTGCCTCACTCAACCAATTGCCTATCATATTTGTATTTTTATTGACTTCTGTCAGATCTAATGATAATGAAATAAATGAATGAATAAATAAATAAATAAAAAAAATTTGGATATACTTGAATTAAATCAGAAACATGAACTTTGTAGTACTTGTAACTTGTATGGATGTACATATAATATATTATACATTTTATGTATTTATATATTATTGTATATTATACATATTTATTATAGTATTATTAAAATTTAACATTCTTCAATTTTTTTAATTGTTGGGGTGTAATGTACACTTTATTCTTTGTTACAATACTGAGAAACTTGGAAAAGTTTTCGTATTGTGTTAGCAGCTATGAGTTATAAACTAGATAACCAACAAAGAAAAAAACATTTACAATTTGAGATGAATGTTCAATAATTTTTCATACTTCAAGAGAAAAAAAATGTAATTAGTTTGATAAACTTTTGGATGAAAGTACTTAAATTGCGGTAATTACGATGTTTTTTTTTGTTACTGTGCATTTTGTACTAATATAATGGTCTGTGTTGTATAAAATATCAATTAATGTGTGTGTGTATGTGTAATGTATATGAAATTTAGTTTTGTGTTCTACTGTTTAAAGCTATTGTTATTTTAGTAATCTATGCTTGACTTCATTTAAAAAAATTGATTATTTAAGTATTTCCTGTATGTATTTTGTGGTTTACCATAATTTAGCTCATCTTCTGTTCTGTATGCTGTGAACCTTACCATCCATACTGCTGTGGAGACGAATCCGTGAATCAATGGTGTCGTACATCAGTAAAGATTGAGAAGACTGAAATGATGAAAAAGGAAAAGACTGGATCAAATGAAAAAATTAAAGAGTCTGATGAAAAAAAGAATGACTTGCTCATTTCCCCTTCCTTTCTCTCACCACCACTAACTCCAGTTCCTTCAGATTTAGATTTGAATTTTGTACAGTTAAAAGAACAATTTTTAACATGGACTTGTAAAAGGTGCTTAATTTGTGTATCTTGTGGGCACACTAGAAGACCAAAGCAATCGTCTACAAATTCAAGCAAATCAAAATCCTCAACAAAAGATGAATGTGAGTTTATCAAATGTGCACATTGTAGAGGAGCATATCATGTTGCTTGCCTTGGAAAACGACTTGAATGTGGCCTTGTTGAAGACTTTGAACCCTCTTGCTCCTCAACTATTACATCCACAACGCCAGCATCATCATCAACAACATTGATTAATATTGATCCTAAGAAAAATTGGAACTGTCCAAATTGTACAAAATGTAGAAGTTGTGGTATTCAAATAGAAAATAATGGAATCCCAGAAAAAAAGTCCAAAAAATCCAAAGGAAATAGTTTAATGTTATGTCAAGAGTGTTTTTCCCAACGACAAAAGGGATCTTTTTGTCCTCTGTGTAATGTTTCATATGATGATGACGACTATGATACTCGTGTACGTTAAATATATTATATATATATTTTTTTTCTCAAATGTTTTTTTGAACTTTTTGAAATTGAATGAAATAATCTAAAATATTTAATATTATAATAATATATAGTATTTGGTTTAAGTTTTCAATAAATTATGTATTATGCACTATGATTATTTATATGTAAGTTTTATGCGTGTTGTACAAATTACAAATGTATTTTGCGTGTTTTCATATATTTAGATGATGGAGTGTGCAAGTTGTGAACGTTGGATACACGCAAAATGTGAAGAAATATCTGAAGAACAGTATCAAATTTTAAGTCACTTACCAGAGTCAATAGAATATATTTGCAAGTGCGTCACGGATTATATATTATTATATACATAATATATATTATAATATATAGTATACATGCCTTAAATATTTTACTAGATTTTAATTTTTAAAATATCTTAAATGTTAAATGTCCCAAAATATAACGGGATGGATTATGTGCTTTAATAATATACGTATAATATATATATAAATTATAAATATATATTATGTTCTTTTCAGACTATGCTGTGATACCACCAAAAAGCCTGTCTGGTATCAAGCCGTCATAATGGATATTGCAAACGGATGCGAGTCTATACTGAATGTATTTAGCAAGAAAGCAGTTACAGAAACACGTAAACGCTCACGTAAAGCTCTAGATTTTGATGCCTTACCGTCTATTCAAGAAGATGTGATCAATTTGATAGAAACTGAATCAAAGAATACAGAAAATGTATCCCCTATTATTAATCTCGATAGTGACAATAATAATACTGATAAGCACAATATAAATTCTAGTAGTGATAAAATAGTAAACATAAGTGAAAAAAGTGAAAGTTCGACAGTACCAGTAACTCCAATGGATATAAGTCCAAATATGTTACCAGTAGTTATTAAAAAAGATGAAGAATTATTCTTAAATATTGAGAATACAACGGACAAGGATATTACAAATGATCTTTCAAAATCACGTATTCTAACACCCACAAAGAATAATAATAAAATCCAAAAAATAGAAAACGAAGAAAACTTATCAACGGAACAACAAGATCAACAACAAAGTTCACCAAGAACATTAAAATTAAGTTGTAAAACTTCACATATAACAAGTAAATTATCAAGAAAAAGTAAAAGAAAAAGTGAGTTAGTTACACGCTTAGGATTGAGAACTAGAACAAACGCAAAAAGTTTCACGAAAAATTCAAAAAATAAAAAAGTCAACAATCTTGTGCAAGTGTATGAATTATCAGATGGATCTTTCGTTGATGTTAAAGATTGCCAAGTTGCTTTGATAGATATTTTAAAATATCCACTTAATGAAGAAATATCAATTGCTGTATCCAAAGCCTTACAAAGAAAAAATTGTTGTATTAGTTCTACAACCATAAAAGAAGAAGAGGAAAATAATAAAGAACAAGTTGTAGTTTGTAAAAAGGAAGAAGATGACGACCATGGAAACAGGTCGAATTGTAGCAATAATAGTCCACAAATGTCATCCCTTGTTGTTGATCAAAACAAAATTATAGAACAAGTAGAAGAAGAACAAGAAGATGTTAGCATTCTATTAAAACATGATTTAGATGATGCCCGTATAAAATTGATTGAGTTAACACCCAAAAAATTACCTGTATTTAATACCCAAGAAACTTCAACACCAATTAATACAACTCCACGAGCACTTTTTACTCCTTCAAAAAAAGTAGCATGTTTTATAGAGTTGGTGAAAAGTAAACTGCGTATTGATTCTCTTTTATCTGTGTTGTATTTTAAAGAAGCTTCTTTGGATATTATGGAAGGTATGTATTTTTATCAATTTACAATTTATGTATATATAGGTTATGATGTATGACTTTTTTGTTGTTATTAATTTCAGTATTGTTCATATATTATAAATTATAAATTATGGTATCACAATGTGCTTTCAATGATTTTCGAATAACAGACAAAATCATACTATATGTAATATGTACTATTATTGTGCATTTTATATTTTATATTGTACATGTAATATATCATGGGCTTTACTTTTTTTTGTTACAGAATACTATACAGATGTGGATGTTGCACGTCGAGAAAAATTAAAAGCCCAATTCAATGACTCTATAAAAGAAGTTTTTACATGGTTTGACGAAGCAATGATTAAAAGATCAGACTTGATTGTTCATCAAAAATTTGTAAAATCTTTAAATGGTATATCTCGAGATGATGGAGAAGAAAACAAACAATATGAGTTAAATCCTTTTCATGATGTATTTTGGGATAATTTAACAAAAGATGCCAGAATATGTTCATTTTGTGGTGATAATGGTGATTATCCTGAAGACGGTCGTGGTCGACTTTTATGGGCTGGATTAACGGAATGGATACATATTAATTGTGTCCTTTGGTCGTCTGAAGTATGGGAACAAGAAGATGGTGCTTTACAACAAGTTTTTCAAGCAATCAACAGATCAAAAACAATTTCATGTGCCTATTGTCAGAAAAAAGGTGCAAGTTTGACATGTTGTCATACACAATGTCGAAATACATATCATTTCCATTGTGCACTTCTTGCTGATTGTGTCTTACAATTAGATAAAACAATATTTTGTCCAAAACATCCAAAAGAACAATTTGAAGAAGACAGTATTCAATATGAATATCAAGTGTATAGAAAAGTATTTGTTGATTTAGAATGGTTAAAAAAGAAAGAGAAACCAGTTTGCTCTTCCGAAGTTAAAGTATTTATTGGATCACTTAGAATTGAAAATTTAGGTCAGATAATACCATTGTCAGTTATTAATAATTTACCAACACGGGTTGAAATGAGGGATAATGAAAATATGGAAAATACATTACTCATTTCTAATAATTACAAATGTAAGAGATTTTTCTGGTCAAGTCAAAATCCTTTTGATAAAGTTCAATATGAGATTTCAGCTACAGTTAAAAAAGATTGGTTTCGATCCTTTGCTAAAAGAAAATTACCAACTGAAGTAAATATTGTCATTGATCATTCCAAAGATGAGACAATTGTTCAGAAAAAAATGAACAATATAAAAAGTTTTCATAATTGGGTAGACTCTATACCAAGAATGATTGATGAATACAATGTGGAATGGATTCCAGCATGTCCATTATTATTTTCATCTGATGATGATGATGAAGAAAACGAACAAATGGAAATTGATCCAAAATTTAAAACATTGGAAAACAACATTGAAATTGAAGATAAAGAAGTAAATGAAATGAAATTAAATGTTGAAAATCAAGTTTACTGGACTCATGAAGACATTCTCAAAAATCGTTATGAAGAAGAAGAACCTTTTGGTTTGAGTCCAGTTGATTCTGCAATGTATGAAGATGAAAATGAAAATGACAAGACTCCTGGTTGTATATTAAATTTTAATCTTGACATGGACGATCAATTATCTAATTTTGATGATCTAGATATGTTCGAATCACCTCCAGGCAAAACTACTAATACTACTCCCCCTCCTCCCCCTACTACTATTAGTAGTAGTACTACTACAAATTATATTCATACCGATAGTACTGATATTAAAGACAATGATAGTGATGCTGATAACCAGAAAAATAAGAAGAGAAAAATTAATGATAAACAGAATATGAAATTAGACAAAGAGAGGAAAGGAAACATTGATCCTAGTAGTAGTAGTAGTAGTAGTAGTAGTAGTAGTAGTAGTCAAATTAAAACTCGTCGTAAAACTCGATCAATGACTTTATTAAAATACGCCATGTTAGATGGTGCAGTCAATGATACATCTTCTTCAGAAGCTTCCTTTTCCTCTTCAAGTTCTAGTTCAGCCTCTGGTGGTAGTAGTAGTAGTAGCGATGAGGAGGAGGAGGAAGAAACTGAACTGACAACAGAGTCTTCTACATCAACAACGACAGAAGATGATGATTTAAAGGTATCAAAGAAAGCAAAAAAATCTTCTCCAAAAGGACGAACTTCAAATGTTAAGGGGCGACAAAAAAATGTTAGTGAACAACGGGTAACAAGAAATAGAAGTCAAGGATTAGCTCATTCTAACAAGAAGGTATCATTACCAACTAAAGCTTTAGATGCTCCTGGACGAAAGTTGCGTAATCGTGATAATTTACAACAGAAAAGAAAGGAAAAAATAGTAGCATCTTCAACAGAAATTGAATGTCCATTATGTCAAAAATCGTTTTTATCTCAAACTTCATTAAATAGACATTCTCGTTGGTGTAATAAGCCCCAAACAAAAACTCCAGCTGCAGTGAAAAGAACAAGTTCATTATCAAGTTCAATAGATTCCTCATCATCCAATGGTCCATCAACATCAAAAAAAATTTTAGGTAGTAGAGGAAGTAAACTATCATCAAAAATTTTAAAACTTGATAAAGACGATGACGATGCTGATTATCAAATTGAGGAGGAAGATGAGGAGGAAGAAGAAGATGACTCATTATCCAGTGAACCCACATTAATAAAAACAAGGAAAATATCTCAAATGAAACGAAGAGTTATTGAATCTGAAGATAGTAATAGTTGTGATACTCTAGATACACAAATTACAACAACAAGAACAGATTCTAACGTTGTAGAGACCAACGATGCTCAACATGAAAATAAGACAGATTCCAAGGTTCCATTGCAACAAACAATGTCACTAAATGATGATGAAGATAAACCAAAGACATGTAGTAAATGCAAATTGACCTATCGGTAATCATCTTATTAATCATTTTGTTTTCTTTAGAATTTAGCATGTCAAAATCTGATGTATGTACATAAAAGTATTAATTAAAAATGTAATAACATCATGAGAAATTTTACATGGTTTTGTTTTTTTTGGAGTGGTACGTTTTAACAAGATATTTTGAATTAAGATTAATAATTAATAATAATTATTAAGATTAATTGTAATTTTTGTTTTTCAATTTCAGAACCCTTGCAAGTTTCAATAAACATTTACCCAATTGTATTGCATACAGCAGTTCAGAGGATGATGATGATAATAGTGAAGAGAAAACAAATGATGCTTATTTACAAACAATGAATCATACTATGCAATTAGTTCAAACTACAACTACATCTAAAAGTCGACAAGAAAGTAATAACAATAATAATAGTACTGGAAATTCTTCACCAGTAAAAGTTGTAACATGTACACTATCTAGTACATGTGAATCCGATGAAAGTTCAAATTCAAGTTCTAATAATAATAATAACCATTTCATTGACCCATCAACTGAAAATTTACCTACTACTCTTCTTCTTGCATCATCCAACTCTACAGTGTATGAACATAACATGACAGAAGTAAATCAAAATAAAAACATACTTGATCAAACATCAGTTGAAAAAATGGAAACTAACTGTTCTATCTCAACATTAGAATTAAATGAACAACAACAAAAACAAATATCGGATCAGTCAATGATATTAGGAATTAATAATGATAATTGCTCAAGTCATTCATCAAATACAAATACTGCTATATTGAATGAAAATAACCAATCATTTACTTCTGGTATGAAGGAGAAAAATTATTCGAGTACTACTACTACTACTACAACGATTTCTGAGCAAGCACTAAAAGAATTAATTAATCCACTTGAAATTTTCAAACATGATGATACTGAAAATACATCATCTTACGCATCCCCACCACAATTATCAACCGTCAATAGTATACAATCTTTTACTGTAAATACTAATACTAATATACCAATCGTGGATAGTAAAATATGTGAAATCCCAGCTCCTGATGTATCCAAATGTTCTGTACAAGACGATTGTTCTACATTACAAATACAGAACACTAGTAATATTTCTTTCGCAACTTCAGAACATTCATTAAAAATGGAAAATCTACAACAACCAATGTATAGTTATGTGACATCATCTAAAATGCCTCAATCCTCAGTTACACAATCCATTAATGTACCAATAAGTTCTGGACTTCAAGATCAATCTCCATCTCAAGTTTCCTATTCAATCCCTATTCAAAATGGAATGATGATGCCTTTTCAACAGGAACAAACTGTGAAAACTTTTCCATTATTTGTACCCCAAGAACAAGGAGTTTCAACTGATTTAAATACTATAACATATAATCAAACTACTATTGAGCAAACTTCACCACAGACGATTAATTCAAATTTACCAACCTTACAGCAACATGTTTTTGGTAGTTTAAAAGCTGATCAAGACACGACGAACTTTCAATCATTTGAAACTACACAACAACAGCCCTCTCCAATGCAAATCATGAGCTGTAATAATAATCAAGAACAATATAATAATTATTTTCAAAATTTGCAACTACAAAATTCTCCTTCCCCAATAAGCCTACAACAACAAAAATCTCAACCTTCCCAACTTAATGCTCATCAGTTAGAACAATTACAGCAGCAACTTCAGTTTCATCACCAGCTTCAAACTCAACAGCAGCAGCAGCAGCAATTACAAGAAACAATGCACATGCAAAATATTCCGAATCCATTTCCATCTCCTATAAATGAACAACAATCCCAATTTTCTCAGGATAGTAATATGGTATCATATCCATCTAATATAGGGGCAACACTAAATACTTCAAATTTGAATCATGCTGAAAATATACAGTTTATAAATTCAACTCAATTTAGTAGCAATAATAATAATAATAATAACAATGGAAATTCTTATCTCATTGATAATATAAATAATAATAATAATAATAATAATGGAACTAATACAAATGTAACATACCTACTTGTGCAGCAAGGTAATACAATTTCAACTATACCTGTCAACTCATCATCATTGAATACGGCATCATCTCTTCCTTTCCAAGTATCTCCATCGATAAATACTGGAGGAGGAGGGGGGCAACAAATAATTAGTTTTTCAGAACAACCGCTGTCACTACAACAACAAGTACTAAATCCTCATTCAGTTATAAATCCAATACTGACAAGAAATGTAAATAATAATAGTAGTGGTAATGTAATAAATCCTTCGTCTTCATCTAATTTGGAATTTCAGCAACATAGTGGTTTCAATCATTGTGGTAATATGATACAAGGATCACATGGTCCAGGTGTAGGATCTCCTCATCAAATATTAGTCCAAGGTCATAATCAGCAGCAGCATAATAATAATATTAATAATAGTATCAATAGTAGTGATATAATTATCAATAATAATATTAATACTAATAAAATATTAGCAGGGGATACATTTTTAAATGACCATGTTGAAATGGAACTACCTTGGAAAATAATTCATCAATCGCCTTCATGTAGTAGTAAGAAAAAAACGAATGTTCCTGGAAGAATTGCAGTACAATTATTACCTAAAATCCTTCCAGCAATTAAAACTTCTCCTCTGAAAATGTCAGACTATAATAATATTACTGGGTCATTGACACAAGGAACTGTGATTAATGATGGTTATATTCATCATAATAATGAAACTTCAGCAACAGTACCAACGGTTACTGAAGAGAATTTGTATTCAAATACAAATTTGAATATCATACCATCCACTGTTGTTACATCTTCTACTGGAAAAGCACCCATTTCTAGTCCAAATATTGCAGTGGTTAGACCATTAGAAAATCCACTAACAAAAATGTCGCAACAAATTTCACAATTGAGTATGAATTTCAATAATAATAACAATTCTTTGACTGCTGCCTCTACTACTACTGTCCAGCAGGTGAATAGTAATCAGGAACAACAACCATTAGAAGAAATTAGTACTGGTTCTAATGCTACTACTACTCACTTCTGCAATACAACAACAATAATGACAACAGAAAAATTGAGCGTAGTAGAAGAAAAAGGTGGAAATTTATCAACTTGTATGAATGATAGCATTCAGACTAATAATAATAATAATAATTCTAAACCGGACAAGTTATCTACTATTTCGGTAGTTGATGCAATTAATCCAATAAATCAACACTATAAAACTGTTGAATCACCATCAGTATATGCAGTAACGCAAGAAAATAACAGTAATCAAGAAACAAAATCAATTAAAGTTGTTTTAAGGAGTAAAAAGGATGGTGTATCAATGGTAGAAGATATAAATAAATCTGAATATAAAACTGTTGGTGCTATGAGAAGTTTGAAGATAAAAGGAAAAATCACAAGTGGAGAAAATGCTGGAACTTCTACAGATATAGTTATTGTCCCAATTGTTAAAACCATACCAGCTATTTCCAAATTTATAATTGATGAAAATAATGAGCCAAAATTTGAACTTGTTGGAGATGTAAATAATGATGATGAAAATACTGATGAGGATTTGGTTACGAGTATTGTAAAACCATTCAATGTGGTAAGTTATATTTACGTTAATCATTACAAATTATTTATATGTTGGGTTTCTGTAAAATACATTTTATATTTATAATACTGATTCGATGCAATTTGAAATGTATACTGTACAAAAAAAATACTGTAATATTATTCTTTCATTATTTTTTTTTTTAAATTTAGCCAAAACGGGCACACAGGGCAGTAATTGTGTATGAAGTGAAATGCAATAATGCTGTTCTATTCAGATCTTCTGATGTCCGAGCTGTTTGGCAACATGTCTTTACGACAGTTCAAGGGAAACGATTAGAACATAATTTACCACCTTTAGCCTATCCAACAACAAATATTTCTATACCTGGTATTTTACACTTTTTGACGTGTTTAACATATTATACTACTTTTTTCATGTTACTGTGATGTTGTATGTGTTTTTTTTTATTCTCCTCAATGTGTTTACACACATAATGTATTACTCTAAAACAAAAATTTACTTTGTAGAAAGTTTGAGTTTAAAAACAATTATTGTGTACTACATTTAAATAAAATGTCATTGTAAATAATTGTAAAAACAATTTTGTTTTTATTAATGTAGACAATAAGCAAGAAGCTGCATCAAGTTGTGATATACTCGGACTTACACATCAAGCTGTCCAATTTTTACTTGAGCAATTACCAGGAAAAAATTCTGTATTGGAGAAGCATAAATTTCGTTTTCACGATCCAAAAAATGAAGAACCACGGCTTCCTATAAATGAGTCTGGATGTGCTAGAACTGAGGCCTTTTCTTATCAAAAACGAAAACCATTTGACATTTTTGGATGGTTGTCCTCAAAATTCCGGAGTGTTCCTCCAAATATTGACATGTAAGTAGAAAAATTAGTTTGTTTTATATATATTTTACTTTTTTCCCATAAGAACGTTTAAAATTATAATAATATTCTTTACAATTTTTAGTGCTAATGATTTGTCAACCTTTGTTTACTATTTCAGTTCAAATGTTGATTCAACCCTCAGCTCTCCTGACCTGCCTGTAGCAATGAGATTTCGAAATTTACACGTTAGAGCTTCTAGATCCTTAGTAGTTCGTTATTCACCTATACATGGACGTGGTCTTTATACTCGAAGGACCTATACAGAAGGGGAAATGATAATTGAATATGCTGGAGAATTAATTCGAACAATCCTAAGTGACAAGAGAGAAAAGGAGTATGAATCTAAAGGAATTGGATGTTATTTTTTTACCATCGATGAACTCGTAATATGTGATGCAACTTTGAGAGGAAATGCAGCTCGTTTTATAAATCATTCTTGTGATGTAAGTCAAAATTTTAATATTTTAAATGTTTTTGTATGTTGACTTCTGCTTTTTTGTCTTTTATTCAATCGTTATGTATGTAGTTATTTTTCCAAACGTCAGAACCTCATGATTTTTGTATATATATTTTTTATGTTTGAAACAGCCCAATTGCCGAAGTAAAATAGTAGAAATTCTTGGAAAGAAGCACATTTTAATTTTCGCGATTCGTAAAATTCAAGCGGGTGAAGAGTTAACCTATGACTACAAGTTTGCTATTGAAAGTAACGAAAAGAAGATTAAATGTACATGTGGAACCAAAAAATGCCGAAAGTACCTTAATTAATTAATTCTTTAAAACGATTTTTTTTATTCAATATAATTTCTACTCAAGTTTTTTATTTCTTTTTTTTTGTTTTTTGTATTTTGAGGTTATGGTTTGTACTATAATAATATAATTTAAATATAATTAATATAATTTTATGAATACTTTATTTATGTACTGTTATTAGACTTTTCATAACCGTATATACACTTTTTGTATATATTAGACGTAGTTCTTGTTAAGGAACTTTTAACAATTATGCCAAGATTTATTTATGAAGACGTAGTTGAACATAATAATGAGGATAAATTGTAAAATGTGATACATAAGTTTACCCACGTTGCATGATATAAGAAAAGATTTTTTGTTTCGTGTTTTTTTCAACTACATAATATCATAATATTACTTTAGTTATTAGTTATTAGTACAACTTGTTTTAGACGTCAATGATATGTGTGGAAACTTTTTTGAAGAGACGCGTTATAGATTATAGAAAATAAATTTATACATTGTAGTATACAATTAGTAATGAATATTGAATATTATACTGTATGGAGAAAAAAAAATAGACATGTTGTTAAAATTTAGTAGTAGGAACTGAGTACAATTTAATATTTGAGGGTAATATGTGTAGACTACCTGTGAAGAAGTTAAAATTCATACGGAATGAGAATTTTTTAAACTAATTGTAACATTAATGTATTATAATATACAATATATCACAGATATTGATTTATATGGTAATACAACGAACGATATTTCTATTAAGTGACACTTTTGAACAACTATTATAATATACTACGGTATTATAATATTATATACTACGGTTGCTAAAAATAATATACATGTTGATTCTTACATAGAAATTCAATAAATGTTATAATAATATGCACACTATACAAAGCAAACATCATAATATTTACATCGTTGCAGTTTCTTGAAAATGCAATACTCTTATTTCTTATTCATCTCATCATAATTCATAATAGTTTATAGTTTATAATCATAAAAATATGTAATAGGTATAAAAATAAAAACATTTTGACATAATGATATATTATTCATATGGTACGCTTCCTTTTTTGTTTTGTTTTTTTATACTATTGCATATTTTAATGAAAGTAATTGTAGCCAAACTTATACTTCAACGGAATTCGACAAATTAAGAGAATAAGTATTATAAAAAAAAAATATTACAAATTATTATAAACATCAAAAACCATTTGCAAAGTATATAGAAAAAAGTACACAAGTAAATAAAGTCTATTTGTTGATAAAGGTTATAGGTACAAACAGTAAACATACATGTTTTATGACCAGCACCAAGAAAATACACTGGTGGCACATAGTGAATAACATTTTTACTTTTAATCTGAATTTTCAATATTTTCACAATTTTTTATTAAAAGATTACTTTTCTTATCCCGAGCAACTAAGTACATTGTTGGATCTTCTATTGCTCCTTGTCTCACCATCTCGGCAAAGGCTTTGTCCATGTTTCCCTGTTTTGCTGTAAATCGTACTCCTATAGGATACTCTTTACTAAAACCATCAGGAATAAATCTGAATGTCAACGTTTGGAAACCACCTTCTTGTCGATCATCAATTAGATCAGCCATAACTTTACGCTTCTTTTCAAGATCGTTTTGAGATGAGTAATTATCTACATTTAAATCTCTGAATTCATTGTCTCTTTCCTTTAAATTTCGTTTTAATGATGCTTTGGTAGTTGTTGTTACTCTATTAATATTTATGTAGCATGAGAAAAAGAAAAGAAATATATCAATTATTATTATCAATAACGTAATATATTTTATAAAATAGAAAAAAACTTGATTGAAACATATAATATTGAATAATTATTAAACTACAATGAAGTCATTTTTTCAAATAAGTATCACTTACGATTTTTTACAAGACGTAAAAACGGATGTAAGGCCAATATCTTTAAGTTCACAGCTGATGAAAGCCTTGAAGCCTAAGGCCGATGTCAATTTCTAAACACAAAATATGCACATCATAATATAACATATTACAAGACAATAGATAAGATTATATTATTCTCATATTGCCGATTGTCAAAAAAATACTATTAAAAAAAGTACCATGTCGTTACTATTGAATTTTTTTTGTATATATTTAAGTGATTAACTGATAACGATAATAATAATAATAATAATAATTAATATTTATTATTATTATTGTTAATTCTTGTGTCTATCTTTTACCTTTAAAAGATCTTCTGTAGGACTTCCATAAAAGAACATAAACTCAAAATTTGGATTAAAGGCAACAACAGTAGTTTCTACTTGTTGTATTTCTATATCTCTTTTGTACCGCTTCTTTGTCAGCGAATTTAGAATTGTAACTGCAACGTAGACGAATTCTTTATCATGGTGCTTCTGTACACTCTGTAAACAAAGAAATCAATAAAAAACATGATGAAAATTTAAATTCAAGTCAGGGACAACTGTTTCTATGTTTGTATTTGCATGAAATGCTGTATAAATATCAACATCTTACTTTAATACAGAACAATATGTAATAGATATTCTTACAGTTTAGATAACAGATAATATTATAATTAATAATGAATGACATACCCAACCAAGTATTGTTTCATCATTCATCTCGCCTAATTGGTCTCGTAAAGCTGATGTCCATTTGTTTCCAACTTGTTTTAATTCCAGATCTGTTTGTTGAGATGATTTCAAACCAGAAGTTTTTCGACCTAAACGAATTGCACTCCATTGTAAGGATTCCTTCTTATCCTTTGCCACTACATTTAAATGAAAACTATTAATATCATTGTATCATGTACTAACTTACATGCATGTAAATATAATATATGTACCAATAACAAGTTATGTTAAAGCTTTAAAAACCTCGTGTTTGAAGTGCACACATTATACTCAATGTAAGGTCATTTGCTTCTTCATCTTTGTTCTGAGTAAAAAAAGTAACAATAATAATATGATAATAATAATAATAATTATTATTATCATGCTGACTTTGCATACTTGATATCAATTTAGAAATTTATCATTATTTCAAATACGATACATATGTAATATATGAGATAGTAACTGTTGTAAATTATATTTAAATAATAATGAAAAACATGAAAGGAAGAGTAACAATAATTAAATCATCTAGCAGTTATCTAGGTAATAAATTTGCTAATAAATTTGTGTCTTCTGTTAGAAAAAAAAACTTACAAGAACATATTCTACAATTTTCAACAATTTTGCAGTACGATTCTCTGCAGGTGTAAGCTTGTTATTGTCTTTTAAAAACTGTTCAAAATTTATATCGGGTAAGTATTTCTTCATACATGTTATGTCCGTTTTGACAAATTTTCTGATGATACTAAATAGTTCAGCTCGTAAGGGGTTTTCTACATGATACAGAAAAAAATGGTTATACAAATTGCAAACAAATATGTATAATATATTATGTATGTAGGTTTTAGGTTAATGAAATCTGCACAAACAAATGATGTATTGATATGAATTTCAGATCAATTTTCATGCATACATCCATACGTATTTCAACTGGAGGTTATCATGATAATTAAGTAAACAAATAAAGTACAACTATATCTTATATGTTATACAAATACATTTAGAAAATATTTTTACCTGTTTTTTTCTTGAAGATTTTGGCCTTTTCTTGAAGTCTAGCACGACGTGCATCATATTTTTGTTGTTCTCTAGCAAATCTCTCAACCGGGTCAATTTCTTCTTCTTCTTCTTCTTCAACTTGTTTTTCCTGTACCTTTCTACTATTGTGTTTTTTCTGAGATTTTTCCTTCCGTTGTTTTGAATGACTACTACTACGTTCCTCTACTTCTTCATCATCAATGTTGTCGTCTGAATTCTGAGTAGATTTCTTTCTCCTCGAATTTAATTCTTCTTCTTCTACCTCCTCAAAATCATCATTATCTTGTTTTCTATTTTTACGACTTTTCTTTTGACTACTAGAATGACGATCTGCTTCTTGTCTTTTCTTACTTTGGGCTGGATTTCTTCGATCATTTGAATCTTCTTCTGGTTCACTATCATCAATATATTCAGAATCATCTTCATCTTCTTCAACATGTGAAAACAAATTTCGCTTTGCATGAATCTGTTTATCTTTGGTATGTTGGTTGACTGTTGGTTGATAGTCTTCTTCATCGTCATCATCGTCATCATCAATCGGAGGATCTACATTCTGAACTTTATTTCTTGGTAAAACTACTTTTGGTTTCTTAGATGGTGGCATTATGCTTCTGAATTATGGATAATATAAGTAATAATCTGTAAAACAAAAATAACCATTTGTTATATATATATGTATATCTACTAGACATACGGAAATACAAAACAAAATATATCTCAGGAATGCAAATATATGATGTATATTTAGGTTTACCTCAACACATTACATATAATATCCTAAACCAATTCAAGAACAGTCATATATTATATGAGTAGCTACTCAATTATTAAGGAAAACACACCAAAATTTAACTTTAACCCAACTGATTTAAGGCCTCTGATTAGTCTGGTTTCTGTTTTTATTAAAAAAAACTGGTTTTCAAAAAATTGTCCCTCCAAAATATTCGTACCTCGTCTCAATGAGATCTATGTACATATGTTTATATTTTGTTCACACGAATTTTGGTAATTTAAAAAATTTGTGATTATTTAAACATTTTGGTAAATATTGTTTTAAAAGTTAGAATCTCTCGCATAATATTGCATTATATAATGTTAAAATCATCTTTTGTGCGATTGATATTAAGAGAAAGGTCTATTTATTCAGACTCCAGTTGTAAATGTTATTTTAGTACTAGTAGACAATTATGGCATTCGAATGAAAAGACAGAAGCCGATATCAAATCAGCTCCTTCAAATAAAAAGACTGAAGTTTTGAGGAAGAAAACACCGATAGGTAAAAGTGGTTTATATTTTTATAAATGTCATTTCTAGTAGTTGCTTCTACATCAAGCATTTGGTTATATGTATTTGTGTTTATGGTATGTATTTAATATTCAATGCAAGTGAAAAAGTAAGTACATGTTGTGTTTATAGTATTCTACATGGCTATGTCCTATGTCATACTATTATAATAATGAATTCTTTCTTTTTTCTTTGTGGTTCTAGGTAAACTAGATGAAATCGAAGGAAAGCATCCGTATCAAGAAAAAGAACCTTTACAACCATTTCCAGATAATATAAATCCAAGTACTGGTGAAGTCGGTGGTCCAAGGGGTCCAGAACCTACTCGTTATGGGGATTGGGAAAGGAAGGGAAGAGTAACGGATTTCTAATTGGATTTCTAGGAAAATATGTATATATGGCAATATTTGGTAATTTTTGTAATAGATAGATATTATGTACACATATAAAATATGCCTACTTATAGTTCATGTTTTATATTACACACATTAATCAGTAGAAAAAATACGTAATCTTGATTGAATTTCGGACAACACACTTGATTAAATATTCACCTGATGAAATGTAAAATTTTAATTACAATGATTTCATTGTAAATCTTACATTTCAATGTACATAGGCTTTCCTTTTCCATTGTTGGGTCAAAATTATTAATGGATTTCATTTTGGGGCAGGTTAAGTTTTACGAAATTTCCCATTTACCAAAATGTATACCATTTAGACAACTTTTGTTACATATTTGTGTAAAAATTACATTGACCAGGTATCCGAATTAGTCCATCATTCGAGCTACATTATACAATTCAAAAATGTAAGGAAAAAGTCTACATCAAAATGTAAGCCTACACAAAGATTTCTACATTTTATCGGGTTCTTCTTTATTATAATTTAATGTGTAATGTAACAAAATGCAACCATAAGAATGAATTTGCCCAAGCTGTCTTGGTTTGTACAATGATTTTACTTATTATATATTATTATTATTATACAAACTGATCAATGATGTGTAATGTACTGCATTATCTACTAAGTAACTATACACAGTGATATGCTTCTTGTCTAGTCTTACTTTTACGAAATCATAATAATGTGTGTAACAGATACATGAAAATATATTTTGATGCTCTAAAATTCTCTCCGCATCATTTGATATAGTAATATTATAATATATTATACAAAAAAAGATGTAATGGAAAGTTGAGCAACGATGCTTGTAATTTGTAAAGGTGTATAAAAAATACATTACGATATGTGATATACGTATGTATGGACAATTAAAGTCTTTTACTTACTGAAAAACTTAGCCCATACCATTAATTATTGATTTATATGTGGGAGTTGGGGGATTTTATAAAACAGATCCATAATATTATAGTTATTGTGAGTTTTTAATTTCGTTCAAAATTCGTTGCACATTGCACACGAACCAGTACATGTGTTTTCTTATTTCAGTACTTTTTTTCATATGTGTTAGTGCATATAGTACGTATAGTTGTTGGATATTAGATATTACAATAGTTTAAATAGTGTGGCTTCGGTTTTCTCACACATGGTCACTATTGGCATACAAGTTGTGCGTATACGTCAAGTTTTGGGATAAGTATTTATTCTTAGTGAACCCTTTTTAAAACCGACGTTAAAAAATTAAAACATAGACTTTAAAGACTTTTTATGAAAGTCTTATGGACTTTCATGAACATTTTTTAGTCTACCCATTTCAATACGGGATGGTTTTCAATAGTCCACTGCTATAAAAGTATGAAATAACTAATTTTGATGTACAGAAATAGAATATAGACGCAGAAAAACTTTTCATTCCTCTTAGGGTATACTATGTTACATCATATATATATATTTGAAAAAGGGTTTGGTGGATAATTGTACACCCACCTGAATATAATCATAATATACGTTATGTGTAGTCTCAGGTCTACGGTAACATGTTTTGGACATATAGTCTACATTGTATATATTAATGGTAGGTTTTAAATATATACACGATAGTATCCTCATTTTTTTCGCACATTGAGACCGGATATATAAACTCCACACGTGTGTGACATACATGTACAAATGTACACATACTCATGTGTCTTACTTTTTGTTTAACAAGAGATTCTCCTTAGAATCATTAAATATTATTTTTTCTATATAAATTCGCCCATGTTTAATTAGGTACTAAAATAAAGTACTAAAGAGTACATATATGTATATGTGCAAAATACATGCACACGAATTGCAAATAATGTATTTTCAATCTGCAAAGTCTGAAGAGTATCTTTTTTCATTTGCCATATTATACACATCCATCAACATACTTCAAATAGCGTGTAATGTAAACGGTACACATTACACATGCATACATACATGCCTATTTTGATTGTGCTGTAACCTGCACGTGTGGTTTTTTTATGTAGTTTTTTTTTCCGACACAGCACATATATTGTATTCGTCCGTAGTTTATGTTTCATGTGGTTTATCATAGAACAAATATTATTATAATATTATATACATACATAACAGTAGAAAACTACAGAAAATTTGATCCTTTTTGGATATATGTATTGCTCTGATACGGTCCGTGAATTCAGCTTTACTAATGCATAATGCAGTTTGTACATTGTCCAGATTCTTTTATGTATACATGAATAGAATCGCATGTTTACTTATTTTTGTATTTGAATGCATGTTGTGTAATAAATATATATAGATTATAGATATATATGTAATGTGTATACAAATATCTCAATTTATATCTTGATCTTCTGGATATGAGGAAAAAACTTGGCCATTTTATTTGCCTCGTTTATATGTACGAAATCGTAAAATCAGTTAGATACGTTATGTATTACCGTTTTTCTTTGTTTTATTATTTGAAAATTTGTCTACAGTACATAATTTACATACATGTATTATGTAAAGTGACATAATACATTGTTCCGAGAAATCTATATGCATGTATACACAAAGAGGAGTTCAATCTCTTTATGTATATTGAGCATGTATGTTTATCTATTTACAGTGTATGTGTATGTATTCTTTTATAGTGACGATGATAAACACTGTTTTACGTTATGGCCTTGTGACCACGAGTCTACAATAATAGTAATAATAATAATAATAATAAAATCCTCATTTTTATTTATTGGTCGAGTTGAAAGTTTTCTGTAGAGTGTATATTCTCCAATACTTATTTTTTACATTTCGGTACATTATCATGTGCAGAAGGCAGAAGACACTTCAATGTATAAAAACGGAGACACGTGCGAGTACTTTTACTATGGATTATATAATCTTGTGTGTATCTGGGCGAGGGAGGAAGACTGTAGCAAAAGCAGAGGCCAATTCCTATTCATGCTCTGTATACGTACAAGCGTTTACATGTGTACCAGATTATTACTTGCATTATATATCCTATAATATGTATGGCAGAACCAAAATTCGCGTATTACTTTTTGCTATTTCTCCCCTTAGTTCAAGAACTTTATACCTTTGTATGTATATATATATGCATATATGTATAGGTGAGAGGAGGAGGTAGAGAGTTTTCTCTCATCATTACTTAAACAAAGTTGACACAATAATATATTATTCCTATATTTATTACTAGAGTTGGACGTACATATTGATATTTATACTTATACCTGAGTCTTTGAAACTTTTCTAGTTTGTATTCTACGCCAGTCTAATGTCATTCAACCGATCGAATCGTGTGCAGGCAGTTCTCTTTAGGTACAACAAAAATTCATTCCACACTCATTTTTGTAGGAAGTATTTTTCTACGCTTTCCTCTCTCTCTCTCTCTCTCCGTTGTTTTTTTTTTTTGAATAAATATATTAAACATTGCAAATTTTTAGCTTTATTATTTTTTCCTACATTTTTATCTCCGTCTTTTTTGCAATAGTTTTGTGTACAACATTCAATTTCGAAATTTCAAGCCCAAATTTGTGTATAATATGTAAGTATAGGTCTAGTGTACACAACAAATATTGCTATAATATAAAGGTTCAGTATACACAACACAGTTATATTATACATATGTATATCGTACCTGAACTATAAAATAAAACAAATCAAAACAAAACGCACGAAATATTTGCGTGGATGAATGAAAACCGAAAAAATTAATAAAACTCGTGTAACATGTACTTTATACTTAGGACACAAAAGTAGTACATTTAGTCAAATTGTTCTAACATTTCACAAAAGTATACTATATTGCAGTAAAATGTGCTCGTGTTGAATTCGTGAAAGGATAAAAGAACTTTTGATTGTAAATTTGTGAATAGAAAAAGTTTAACATTGGCGGAAATCAATTAAATATGTGAACAAGCAAACAAAATATTACTCGACAGGAGACGAGTAATAATGTGTAAAAAATCATTAAGAATTATAATTTGTAAATTATCTTTGATTCATTAAGTTCCAGGTGAACTGATGAAAAGGAAGAGTATTCCATGAACATTTATAAGTGTAAAAAACACACAATTGAAATACCTATTTATTGTTATAAGAAACTTATGACTTGTCTTAGTCAGAAACTTTAATCAGTATGGAAAGTAAAGCTGCCAGTTCATCACTGTCATCAATTATGCCTCAAACAAACATCCATCCATTGTTGTTATCACCTGTAAGTTTTAAGATTATATATATTATATATTATTATTATTATTATAATGCTTTTATTTTGCCATTTCAAGTTTTACAACAAGAGCTCACATACATATTTATGCCACAACAAAAAG
>JAQGBH010002541.1:0-23938 GCA_034698265.1 Sminthurinus aureus
ATAGCGAAGCAAAGTAAAAAGTCACATACTAAAAATGTAAAAATCCAACGCCACTCGTTCAACATCGGTTAAAAAAAGTACTGGTGCGTTGTTTATTTTAAAAGTTAGTCGATTTAGTAATTTCGCATGAGCAGTTTCAAGAGGCATGTACAATATTATAATATGCGGATATGTGTAAGCAGAAATTCATGGTTGTTTTTATTTGTATTTTTAGAAAGCAATTTTTGATGCTGAAATTACAGATGAAAGTGATCCTAGAGAAGTCGAAGCTGCCAAATATAACCTTAATTATATTCAAATGAATGGAAACATTGGGTGCTTGGTGAATGGTGCAGGACTTGCTATGGCCACAATGGACATAATCAAATTATACGGAGGAGAACCTGCAAATTTCCTTGATGTTGGTGGAAGTGTCCAAACAGAACAAGTTACCGAAGCGTTCCGAATTCTTTCTTCTGGTAAGTACCTATATAATTTATATATATTATGATGCCTATTGTATTTTACACATTACTTTTAAAATGATGAAAAATCAAATAGACTTTTAATAATAATACTTGTTTTTAAAATATTGATGAAATGTATTTTATTTCTTTCTATCTTTTTCTCAAAAAAAAAATATAGATCCAAGTGTAAAAGCAATCTTAGTGAATGTATTCGGTGGTATAGTGAATTGTGCTACAATCGCAACTGGTGTTATAGAAGCCTGTAAACGCATTAAATTGGATATACCATTAATTGTTCGATTGGAAGGTACAAATGTTGACAATGCAAAGAAATTGCTTAAAGATTCTGGTCTGAGTATCCTTAGTGCTCAAGACCTAGATGATGCAGCTCAACAAGCATGTAGTGTGCTCAAAAATTAAGAACGTACGTCTTTATATCGTAAACCAGAAATATTTATAAAAAGCATATTTTACTATGTGATTGTGTAAGACCGAAGAACAAGAAAATTCCAATAATTTCACCATACGTATTACGTATTTATATTTCCTACATAGTATATATACATATACAATATACATAATGATGTGTATGATTCTACCACAGAAGTATAGTGCAATCAATCATATAATATTATCATATAGACGCATTATACAAAACATAAATTGTGATTCATATTATATAATATATAATATCTCTTCTGCCAGCAAAGTTTCTTTTGCAAAATTTTTGACATATTTTTTATTACTTCATGTATACTTTACTGGTTTTTGGGCCAAGCACAGCATTTTTTTTAATGAGAGCTTTGACTATTTTAATTTAATTTAGTTGGTAATTAAAAAAATTAGCAATCAAAATTTTTTATGCATGTGCAAAGAAAGTCTTATATATTAGAAATAAAATTCTTGTAATAATCACAATTACATGTTACTGTATGTATGTATATATGCATAACGTTTATCTTGAGTTCATCCGTTTCCGAGTTATAATAGCAATAATTAATAGTGATGGGTACTATATTTCTATTTAACCATTATTTACTATATCATTAGGTTAGGTTAAATACATTATGAATTTTATTGTTATTTTTGCGCTGAACCTTGACAAAGAATAAAAAGAAGCATATAATATGCGTTTCTTGAAACAATTGTATGAAATCAAAAAACAAAACTGTTTTGGTCCGACTTACATCAAATATCATACATTTCATTATGCGCATTTTTTAATTATTCAGTTTCAATTTCATTTATTCAGTATTCGGAATGCATAGATTTTTTTTCAATCTAAATCTATATAGGATATAATGTTATATCAGTTCCAAAACATTATAATGTATAATAGTAATAATTAATAATTAATAGTGATAATAGCATAATATTTGATATAAAGTTCCGTAAACTTTTAACAATGACACTTTTTGCGAATAATATATATATATATATATATATATTATATAATTGGTATTTAGATAAGTACGCTGATTGATAATGATTCTATCGCATATATGGATAAACATATAATATAATATTTGAAACAAGTGTAACACACAAAATCAGAAACATTCTATAATGTATCATAATATTTGATAAAGTTCGTTTTCATTGGATGGTAAATTAGTTATACTGAAAATACATGAAACAATTGATAGATACTAGATACTATAATATAAATAGCATAATAATAATATATAGTATTATAATGTCAAATGTAATACACAGGTATCTCATATTTTCATATAATATTTTTCGCACAATAATATATTGTTTAAGTTAGATTTAATATTAGAGTCTTCCGTGATATACTCCGTTTACATACAACACCATTTTCATTTTTATCTACAATAGATAATAAGTATTGCATAATATAGTGAATATAATATTTTAGTTTACAACAGTATGACACGAAGATAAGGTAACAGCTAAGCAGTAGAGTAATAACTTTTCCGATGGAATTTCCTTTGAATTTCTATTTTTATCAACATTATATATTTTTATATAACATACATGAAGAATTGGCACAGATTAGTTTATTGCAGTAAATACGTAGTAATTTCCCCCCTCACTAGCACGAAGTCATCTGCAGATTAAAAAAAAACATGTATACATGTAGTTTATAAATTTAAATGATTAATGTACTAGAGACTAAACTAAATCAATAGTAAAATATCATCCGTTGAATTTACTCCTTACCACAATTAAATTGCCTTTTCTTCGGACGAAACCATTTGTGTCATTTTCACTCTTTTTCACTTCTATAACTCCGGATTTTCCTCCATTTAGTTGATGGCGTAATCTGTAAAAGAAAGTGGACAAATATAGTTAAAAAATAGTAGAAACAGCGTACAGCCAAACAATAATGTTATTAGTACAAAATGAAATACAATAAACTTGAAACTTACTCTCCAGGAGGTTCAATCTTTAACAAAGATTTATTTTTATTGGCAACATCAATAATACGTGTAACGGTTTCAATCACATTTTCACATTCTACAATCAAGTCGCCCTATATTTTGGATGACAAAAAATGTTGAAAAATGTAAATATTACGGATTTTTACAAAACACTGATATTGTACAATTTAATATTTACTACACATCATACCTTGAGTTTTTTCATTTCCGCAGGGATACGAATAATGAGTAAACCATCGCCCATATTAGTTATTGTGAGTCCAGGTAATTCGTTTAATGGCAGTCGGAGTTTTAACTTCATATCCTTTTCATCAAATAATTGGATACTTGATTTGGAAATAGTTAAGATACGCCGTCGCTCTTTGTATCCATGTCTATCGTACTTGGTCACTGTTGTAGCATACTAAAAACATGGAAATTGAAAATGATAAAGAAAATAAATTTAATATTAGACTCTTTTTAGTGTTTATATTATACCTTTTAATTAATCAAAATGGTAATAATTACATGTTTTTCTTTCAGAGTTCCAATGAATTACAATTCATACAATGCAATTTTGTCGACTACTCTGTAATTAGAGTAGCCCACTCAACTATGTACACTATTATTATTTGGGTACATCTACAAGTCTACGTTCATGCATACTAAATATTTACACACACATGCACAATACACAAACAAAAACTTGATCTTGACTTTGATAATGAACATGATCATCACTCTGATATTAATAATAATTATAAATTAAATCTGACTGATAAAAAACGAGTTTTAAAATACTATACATACATGCTTAATGCTTACATATCATGATTAATGATTGTGATAATAGTAAGTGATATACTAGAGTAAAAAAACATTGAAGTAAAATAAAACAAAAATATTACCACAACTGCTTCGTCGGATGTTCTGTTACTTTGTACCAGTGTTTTCTTGTCAGCGGGGAGTCTATAGTCTATGAAAAAGTTCTTTACGGACGCTTCATATGAGCATTTCTTACCTGTATAAAGGAAAAAATACAAAAACAAAATCACAGGGAATTCATTAATCATTTAATTATAATTAATAATTAATTGTTGAGTTAGTAAAGTTTACAATTACTGATCATGTCAGTAGTAATATAAACAGTTACATTGAAAATAGTTTCCGTAACAAAATATACACATACTAGTAGTTTCATATTTTATTTATATGTACCTTTGAACAACTCATGAGCAAGCCATTTCATCTCAAGTTGCCTCTTTCGGTCTGGATTTAATTTCCGAATGTATTCTCTGACCATCAGGCGTCTATGAATTTTACATAGTTGTCTGGAAGCCTTTAAAAAAGAATGTTAAAAATATCATCATGAAAATAAATTGAATTATTTACATAGTACATTTTGAATTGAATCATTTTGTCAGTACAATGTACAACATTTTACTGCTTACTTCAACTGCACAGGGAGGTGCATCGGGCCATAGGCGATCATGACGTAAAATGACATTGGGCAAATTTTGGCTCAGTCGAATAAGGACTCGATAACGGACGAATTGTAAAAATTTCTGATTGGCTTCACTAACTTCCTTGTTACGATTAATAAATCCTTGCACAAATCTATTGAGAATGGAGAATTTATTTAATTTATCATACCTACAGTAAACTCTCATGAATTTCTCTCATGACTCAATAGCAAAATTTCCAAGAAATGACTGAAAATGTCTTTCAACTTTGTTCTCCTTACCCACGAATAACTGTTGTAGCCCACTTTCTTTTCTTGTAAGCTAAAGTGATACACAAATAGATGCCATGAACAAATCATTATATTTATAAGTACAAATAAATTGAGTTTTCTGTCTGTATTTTAATGATCATATATATATTGTTTGCAGCTCGCATCGTTACCTTGTTTGGCAAGAAATCTCCTTGCGAATTTTTGAGTAATAATGACCAATTCTCTGAGTTTAAGGTATGCTTTCCTCTGTTTCTGTCCCTTCCACACAGCCTTAATTTTGGATACCAATTCTCTTTTTCGAAGTTGAAATTTATCCTCAATAGCAAATAGAGTTTGAGCATGACGAATGAAGATCTTGGTCCTTTGTATTAAAAATTGGAAAACAACAAACATTAATGATTAGAATTTTACATTCATGCACAAATATATATTGGTAAGCCGCCTTTCGATATGTTATGTATCACAATTCTTAACAGAGAAAACTGAGAATACTCACTTTCCCATTCGATAGTCGTCACTGTTGTAGCCCAAATACTTCATTAAAGCATCCACACCGTCACGATCGCTACCTTTGAAGTGTGGCCAGGTCTTTGGAGACAAACTCTGAAAGTTTTAGTAAAAATATTTTCAATAATTTGAAACATTTTCGTAGGCTTACATTTTTTAAACATTTACAATCAAAGTTGAACTGCGTTTTACCTTGTAACGTTTAAGGAAGGCTTCATAAGGTCTTCGATAGGCAAATCCTGTGTTTTATAGATTTATTTAAATATTAGTATTTTATATTTATTTTGTAAATCATACAACCTCTAAACGCATATCAATAATCAGTTTTCTTGTAGTTTGTAGGTCAACTTTTTGTAGATAATTTTTCATTACCTGCTCTTCGAACTCTAAGATTTTCCATAAGACCCAAATATTTCACTTGATGTCCAACAATGTCTAAGTTGAATACAGCTAGAAAAATAAAAAATAAAATGTTTTTTTATACAGAGTTTGTCATCTTAGTTTATCATAGTATTCATCATCATCATGATAATCATTGTTATGTAATTTATCAGTTTGCTCTAAGAAAATCTATGAATTATAAGTTATGAAGTACTTTCACGATAGACCCAATTTATGATCATGCCATCATTCCCTTGTTAGGCATAACTTGGTACACAAATCCAATGAGACAGAATCAAAATCGTGAATACATCTCGGTAAAAATCTACTCATGGTTCTACAATCGCAATCTACAATTCAATATTATGCTGAAGGGGAAATGAGAATGTAAAACAAAACACGTGTAGCGTGTATTCATACTTTGAATTGTATGTGCAATGTGCACACTTAGTGTACAAACAAAGTATACACTGCATAGTGTGCAGTGTACAGTAACTTGAATGTGATCTATGATTCAAACCTCCAATCTTGTGCTTACTGCCTACAGTCTACAGCCAAGACAAGACAAGAGGGAAAGTTGATGATGTACAAGTTAACTACTCCAATATTTATGACTGAGAATGGTGATACTTTGTTATGTATCTCTTTACTATGTACATATATTAGAATACAAAATACAAGTATTGCACCCTGCCAGAAAATAAAATAAAATGAAACTATTCTATATTACATACTACGTACTGTCAACTGTGTTGTGTATGGTGTGTGCAAAGCACACGACACAGTACACATTACACGACGACGTGCACATAAATACGTCAACTATCACTTGCAAATTGCATAAAACTGCACATTCATTCATTTATTCTTCAAATCCTCACCTACCTCTAACGCAAAGCTCCCTTTTCATCTTACTTTCCTCATGAATGAATAAATTGGGACTTTTTCTATATTTTAGCCTGTAAATATGTCGTGCATTGATTCGTTTTTGCTACTCTCAGTTCTCGATAAAGATTCGAAATTCATGTAAAGTCATGTACATTGTACATTATACATGTAAAACGGCATAATATGAATGTATACACCTATACTATGCATGGTATACTTTATAATAGTTTCAATAAAGTTTGCTGACAAACAACACCACATTGCACATTCTACATACAGAGTGATAGAAAACACTACAATATGCATATTCATTTCCTTTCCGTACAGTATACAGTGTCTAAGGGGTATAGTGTATACTCTACATATGTCAATTGTAGCATATTCACAATAAAATTCTATATTCATCTGTCATGCTCGTGTGAAGTGTGGATTAAAAAGGGTGGGTCAGATTTAATTTGATTCATGCCTTTACACCATAAACCATATACAATACAACAATAAACAATGGGTGTCATGTGCCATATGCTCATTTCTTTAATAATATCATTTATATAATCAATCCAATCCAATCTAATCCTACTCTCATGATCCGATCTATGTATCTAATATCCGTTTCTTTTCTTATCGTATACTCTTCATTCTTTCTTCATGTATCTACTTGTGACTTGTGACGAGGAAAAATAGAAAAAATAAAACTGTACCTGATTTCTTAAACTCATTAGGTTTGATGCATCGAATGTAGGATGGTTCTTTGCTTGACAAAATCTCCATCAAGTCCGAAAGACTTTGTTTGAACTGGGTTGCAGCTGTATCAGGTCTCTTCTTTCTCGTCAATTCACTCACGGGAAAAACACTCTAAAATTTAGAATGTAGAATGTATAACATACAAACTATAATTTTTTTACAAACCAAAAGCAAAACATTTTTTATATTCATAACGCGTAAAAAAAGAGCATCAAACATGAAAAAAATGATATATTATTATCTCTTGCGGCAAGTAGACTGGTATGTAGACTGTATACTTTATACTGTATATTGATAGTTATTAAAATCATATAGAGAGCTGTCAAAATGTTTTGTAGTACTAATACTAATAAGAACTGTGAGGGATTTTTTTGAGTAAATGCCAAAATCCAAAATTCAACAGCAATCAAGAATCAAGAACTAAGATTTAACATTTTACTAATTTACCCATTTGTACAGAAAATTAAAAGGAAAGGAAAATGTACTTGAAGAGAAAAAAACTTGTTCTGACTAATATGCCATGCGCGAGCGGATAACGGATGAAGATAACAAGACGAAGGGGAAAAAATCAAGAAACGATATCATACTTGTAGATAATAGATGTATACATGAGTAATATCTAATATCTAATGTAATACAAGTAGTAACTGATAGGCCTAAGCAATAAGTAATAAGTACAGTTTATAATAACTGATAAAGGAGAAAAGATGATATTATGTTTCTTTGTTGTTCCGTCTCATATTCATCATTCATCACAAATAATCCCAAAGCTCAAAGCTCTTTCAGATCAAATGTTATAATTGAGAAATTTTTCAGCAGACTAACCACAAAAATTACAATTACTGATTACAAATTACAATTTAAAATTTAAACACACTTGAAAAAGATTTTATCTGGTTTGGCCATCGGAAAATTACTGTAAGTTGTGAATTGTGAATTTGAAAAGTGTAAAAGGAAAAAGAAGAAGAATCAGAAAAATACAAGAGTACAAATGTACAAATGCAAGAATAATTTTTACCTGCAAGATTGAGTTTGTGGACGAGGACATGGTTTCCTTCAAGTCACGGAAGAGTAAATCATTGTTCTTGTCCAGGAACCCTTGAACTTTGTATGTTACAATACCAGCATAATGCACAAGACGGAACTCCTAAAAAAAATATGAATAATGTTTAATGCACAAGCTCTCATCATTATTTAAGTGTCGAATATATTTTACTATTTACTACCAAAACCGGATCGAATAAGGATGAATTTTGTGTACAAATTATTGTTATTATATTTTGCATTATTCAGATTTCAGATGACCAGGAAAATAATATGTATACAAATGTTAGTGAATCAAATAGGAGTTTCTTACATCTCTTGTGAGAGACTTTCGGACAGTGTTACTTGCAATCTTGTGACTGACATAGTGAGCATGGGATGATAAGGAACGATCCATTTTTTCCAAAAATGAAAAGTCTGTAGCCTCTCCAGGTCTCAAGCACTCTTCATCCAAAATACTAATGATACCTTTGTGTTTTTCCTCAACTAGGTCACAGATAACTTTATTATTGAAAAATTCCACGTGCTCCCATTCAATCCCTTCTCGTCGATACTCCTCTTGTTCACTTTTGAGGGTGAGTTGAATAAATAATTGTTGAAGTTTCTCATTACAATAGTTGATGCAAAATTGTTCAAAGCTGAAAAAGAAAAATTACATTTATAATTGTCATCATACTGATTACTAATTACTGGTATTTCAAAGTACGTGCTAGTTTCTAGTAAATTATGTATCTATGATTTATTCATTCATTCATTCATTCATTTGTTGTTCTTCGTCTTTCATTTTCCATTCAAACTTGAAAGTTCAAAATTCAAATGAGTATGTAGTATGTAGCATGTATTGTGCATTACATACCTGTTGGACTCAAATATTTCAAAGCCATAAATATCCAAAATGCCCATGAGAGTTTTCTTTCCCTCGTAACTGGACTGGAGTGAGTCATTTAACTTGTGTACAAGCCAGGAGAAAAGTCGTTCATAGACAGCTTTGGAAAGTGCATCCCTCGCATACAAACTCTGATCGAAGGGAAGTGGGGAAGTAACTAAATCGCCACGAGCTTCTATTGTCTTGAATGTAAAGGCCTTTGTTAATTTCTCCACTGAGACTCCCAGCAGCTGTTCAATTGCATCACAACATCACACATCATCATTACTACATCATGTAATTTTAATTCGCTCCTTTTTACTACGAACTATACCATAGGATGTACACATAAATAATACATAGAGCATGCCACACGGAGTCTTTCACTAATAATAGCATGCTTATGTAATTGTATACATTGTATAAATAGCACGGACTAAAAAATAAAAACATCCATAAGGGGAAAATATGAGACAAGAAATCAAGAAACAAAAAACATTCTCTATACAGAGAATCATAATACTCGTGTCGAACATATATATTATGTGTACAGTGTACAAATATTGTGGATTCTGGATGAATATTGAATGGAGACATTACGTTGGAGTTTTGTACTGTTTTTCAGACAGTTTTTCAGAAGGGAGGACTAAATACTCAAGACTCCACTCGACGAGTCAAAGTCAAAAGTGTGACATGTGCTAAATGTTCACTCTTTTCATTTCAATCTATATTCATACGCACGTTCCCTCTCATTCCCTGTTCAGTCTTCAGTCTGCGAAACAAGTCATATGTAATTGTTATAGACATTGAAAGTGTGTTTTTCCTCGGATGTAGTAGATACTAGATATTATATATACTTTGGAAGATGCTTCCATAAATTTTTAGTCCTCCAACTTTAACTTTATGTTGTGTGTGTGTTGTGTTACACATGAAAAATATTATGACTACCTCCGAAGGATTTCTATTCTCCATGTACTTTTTCTATCTATTTTCCAATTTCGAAAACTGACTGGAAATGAAATTGAGATTCCAGTATCTGGTACCAACCCAGTTTTGACACTTCACCACACGCAAACAGACATATTGAGGATTGAGACAAAAAAAGAGGCAGACGGAGAACATGAAACATAGACGATCCAGCTCATCATTTTACACTACCCTTGTACACTGTAAACGGGAAAAGCTTAGCTTACCGCGGCAGCTGTATTGATGACATCATGTGTGTTCACTTTTCCAAAGGAACCTTCCTGTTTAAACGTTACATTGCCCACGTGTAAAATGGCAGCCACAATTTGGAAAACTTCCGTCTTGTCCTTGGGACTGAAACCCACTGTGTCCATCGCATTTGTAACGATTCGGAACTGCTGGCCATCCTCTTTACTTAAACCCTTCACATTCCCCTTCAAAGTTGAACAAAAAAAAATAATAGTAAATATGATATAGTAAAATAGAGCCACGCAAAGTATACATGTATGTGTACTCTATGTTAAATATTAATTCATCATTAATTTCTTAAAAGAGTACACTATAAAACATAAAAAGAATTCTAAAACAGTTTTTACTGATGTTGTGTAAATGATCCTTTTGTTGTGATGCATTGTACATAATACATACGTATGCATTCAAGTGTAAAATGCATTTTAAATTTACTACTTTTAAATTAACATCATCAACGACTCATCACTATTTTAGTCATACCTATACATACACATTACACATTTTATCATAGAATTTGGAAGTGGACTTGTAAAAGTTAAACCTACGTCCATTTTCCATTTGAAATCGATATCTCCATGTATATTATATTATGGTATGCATTGTGCATTGTACATTGTACATGCTAAATGCAAGTGTAATGTAAAGAGCACACCCCTTTTCATGAGTCATTTGAAATCTAAAATCTAAAATCAAGATATATACTGCATCTTGTTTCTATTTATGGGGGCATTATATTCCATTACATATCACATGCAACATGTAATATTGAGATTGAGATTAGCATTGATATTGACATTTACAAATAGCCTCAAGTATTATTTCAGCATTGAACTTGACTCTCTGTTCTCTGGTCTCCGATCTCTGCTGCCTACATCAGCAAAAGGCTAATGACGCAGGAGGATGTGCAAATATAGTAATAAAATCTCAATTGCCAGTTCTAAATCAAATAAAAGATTGCACAACAAAAAATACAAAATAAAAGAGATTCATCGTTCACCTTCCATAGTTCATCTTACCTGTTTCAAATAAGAGAAGTCATTAGGATTACGAGTCAACTTTAATTTTTCCAAAATAGTATCCTCACAACCGGCGATGAGTTGGTAGAAGACGTGAAAGTTCCTTTCTCCCTTGGACTGAGTGACAACCCTAGACTTTTCCAAAAGGTAATTCAAGATGTGACCTCCAGTTGGACTTCCCTGTAAAAATTAATACATGATTTTCTTTTTATCGTGGTATGAATAATGAATAATTTACACACTTGTTAGCTTTAAAATTTTATGAACCTTCATCATTTGTCATTTGTCAATTTTGTTTCAAATTTCAAGTTCAACCTTTTTCATGTACGTACAGTACGTGCAATTGAAAATGAAAATGTACTTTATACTTTATACTTAATAATGAAGGGAAAGGAATTTGATACGGATAGCCAGACTAATCACAATGAGGAAAATTGTGGACGTGATCGGTGGCTTGTAAAATATAAAATATAAAATACAATAGGGATGTTTGTAGTTTGTACATTGTAGGTACATAGTATAAAATATAATATTTGTGGTTTGTCGCTTTTTTCCTCTGCATCAGGAATCACGAACCACGAGACAATATAATACAGTACAATGGGTAGATATGGGAGATGGGATAACACAGGCAGACTTATGACACGAGACAAGGAGCATGAAATTGGTTCAATTTTTCACATCACACTTACGTAGGTGTTTAACCATTTTTTTCGTCTCTCATAACTCATAACTCATAATGATACATACTTTAATAAAGATGGAGAACAAAAGTGTGAAACATTGTGGAAACTGGAAATCGGAAATTGTAAAATGATAAAACTAGCCGAAAACTTACCCGAAAATCAAATTCGATATCCATATATTTTCCAAATCGACTCGAGTTGTCATTTCGATTGGTTTGGCTGTTGCCGAAGGCCTCCAACAAAGGATTACTCTGAAGCAATTTGTCTTTTGTGGATTCAACTGTTGGGAAATTTTGGGAGCAAGCAGCAATATATTGAAGAATTTTCTTTGACGCTTCAGTTTTGCCCGAACCACTTTCACCTGTAAATGTTTATAACAGCCATTAAACATTAAATTTAATCAATTTTGATTGATTGATTGAAGACAGAAAATTTAAAACCTTTTTTGACTCTTAAGGGTACAATCGTGAATAAAAAAATAAAAATCCATTTTGAGTTTTGAAGGAATTTTATATCTGACTTTGAAAAAGGGAAGAAAAATATTCTACGAATATCAATTTGGCTTGTGCCAAGTATGTACATATGTACTGTGTATCGTTCTGTCGTCACATTTTAACAATCCCTTCCATCACAAATAAATAACTAACACAAGAGAGGAACCTGCTCGTCATACGTACTGCGCACAGATATGTATATGTATTTGAACGAGTTAAGTACAGTAATAAAATTTACAGATGTCATCAATTTAATGATACGCTGCCTCATTCACTCATTCATCTACTCGTCAAGAAGACCAGACAATATACAGTACACGCAGGATTGTTGTACATACGAAAAAATATTTTCCTTCCCTTTCCTTTGTAGTTTGAAGCTTCTTGAAGAGCATCATGTTCTTGTGTTCGATTACAATAATAATTACAGAGTATAGAGTACAGAGAATAGAGAACTACCTGATATTAGGATACACTGATCTCGGTTCTCTTCTTTCAGCTGCCTGTACGCGTTGTCGGTCAAGCCATAACTAGAAAGAAACCACAGGAATTCATAGTTAAACAACAGAAACAAGCAATATTATATAAAATATAAAATACAGAACTATATCTGTACGCTCTACACTGTACACTGAACGGACGTAATTCAACAGTCAGCAATCGCAAAACAGCTATGAAATATGCAATGCTAAATAGTAAACACTAGATATTCTGCCTTTGAGGTGAATTTCATATTTCATAAAGTATTTTATGATAAAAACTTAGATGAAAAGATTAATAGATCCTGTGATATTTAAAACCTCAAACTCATTCATTTGACTTAAGAAAAGGAAGAAAAGGAAGAAGAAAAAGAAGAAGGACAACAAAAAGAAAATGCTGTTAAATAATGGTTAAAGACTTAAAAAATATATCTCATGTATGGCTACAATCTACAATGTATTAACTTTAATAAAATATTATTGCTGTTGCATCTTTTTACTGTTTCCTATGGTATGAAAAATGGAAAATAACTCGTGTTCCTTCTCGTGGTCGATGCTCAAACACTGGGAAAACGCATGCATAAGTACTTTGTCTCTAGTCTAGAGTCTCGAGATGTGTGTAGTGTGTAGAGTGTAGAGTATGGAAACTCAATGTGTTTAGTGTATACCTAATATTTTACATGGTTTGAATTCAAAATGTTCTTTGTCTTCCTCTTGTTCTGCTCGTGCCCTTACCGTTAAATCTAATATCCAATATATATAATGTATAATATATACTTTGTATATTTTTGCAGTACTTTATGATTTTTTTTTGTACCTTTTTTATTTTTTATGCACAAATTGTGCATACAAACGTGGAAAATTATCAACATTCCATTCAGTACATTTAATTTCAATATAATAGAATTTGAAAACTTATTGTCTTGATGAAATTTTACAGCTATTATATATACGCAAAATACAAGTATGCACAAGAAGTGTTTTCATTGTAAATTAAAATTGTTTTCCCTACTTTTCTAATTTGTAATTCCTATTTATTGTATTTATTTTTCAATAGTTTGTTTTGTTAAAATCCAAAGGATGGAAAATGTTCATCTGTAGAGAAAAGAAAAAATAAACGTGGAAAAGAGTTAGTCCTTCTGAAGGACTATTCATAAAAAATTTAAAATTCAATCCTAGACCCATCTTTTATGTGGGCGTTTGAAGTTTGAAGTTTAAGTTTATGTTACCGCATGGAAAAAGCCGAGACTTAGAAATTACAAAGCTAAGCCAAAGTAAAAAAAAGTTTTAACTTGTGACTTGTGACGCATACATCGTACATATACAATGTACAATAATAATAATTATTATTATTATTATTTATTTTTTCCTATCTTCTAAATATCAGCATGTAATAATAAGAGTAAGGTTAATAGTTAATAGTAGTAGTACTTACATGTGAGGAGCCACTTCAATGAAGTTTACGTTGTAATATTTCTTGACATAATCTGCACCATAAATGGGGAGCTCTTTATAAGGATTCACACTGATCAAGACTGGACCTATGTACGTCTGAAAAAATAAATGTGCATTTTTAGTTTTCGTCTACAATTGAAGTAAAGGCTAAGCAATTGAAGTTTGTATTTCTTATGCATTGTGTTGTAGAATGTACAGATACTTATTTTGAATCTTGGAATGTTTTTTCATTCCCATTTCCTTTCTCCAAACATTACAAGCACAAACAGAAACACAAATACCTACAAGCTACAAGCACACAAAACATATTATAACTAGCTTTTAATTTATGCGTGCCTAATGGTCTGTAGCTTGTTATTATTAATACAAGGTTCTTTGTTCTATTGTGACATTACATTATTTACAAAAATGGACCATTTACTTAAAATACAGTAATTATTTTTGCTCTTTTATGGAGCTCATATTTACCCAAAACTATCCAGAAGAAAAATTGCTCTCTTTACATACATACAATTTTTTAACTTTAATTGAGCAGTATTTTATACAAGCAAAAGTAGGTGAGCGTAATATATTTTCTTAGTTCTCTCACAGCTCACACACACTAAAAGAATCTGGATCTAAAATCAGTAGTCAATAGTGAGACACGTGCATAAGCAAAAAAGGAAATGTGGGGTTTAACTAACATTATTTTCAAAGTGTGTAATAATCTATATCAAGTAATAATTTGTTCTAATATTCATCAGTCTTGATTCTTGATAATAAAAGCATTATTTAAGCAAATAATACTGCAAAACGTAATAGAATACAAAATACAAAATAAGCAATGACAAACACACTGTAATTTACAATTTACAATGATGTTCGATTAACATTGTTGTAATAACTACAATTGCAATTTTTGTCAAAAAAATACTACACGTACAAAACACTTGCAACTTGTAATATTTTACCACTTATGGAAATAATAATAATAATATAAATATCTATCATCAGTTATACTAATGTAAAATGTACTCCTGATTTTCTCCATTTTCCATGGTCAAATATTCAAATATGAGTATTTTAAATTCATTATTCATTGCTTCGACGTTTGACGAGACTTTTGGATGATGCATATCTAATTTCTAATATCTCGTAAAATATCACATTTGCATTTTTTGAAAATTGTTAGACAGGAAAGTGTAATTATCTATTTTAAATTTCAAGCACTTTTTTCTATTGTTTTCCATTCAGTTTACTTCAAACAACATACAATGTACAAGTGTAACAAGCAAGTTAGAAGTTAGACATTGAACATTGGCATGTGTGTAGTTAGTAGTTAGTAGTTGTGCGCTTTGTTGTTATTAACAAGGTAATTCATAATTCAGTATTGGACTGCGGTCTGTGATTACGATTTCGACTTCTCGTTCATAGAAAAGGACAAAAGGGAATTTTCCAACGTATAACTTATACCCGGCACCCGGCAATATATATCCCAGCTATCTCTCATGTGTAATCTCTACCAAATACCTTCTAAATACTAAACCCTGTAGTAGTGCAAGGTCTCGTGAATGAATTCTTGATAATAATAAAACTGAAACAAAATACTGTGAGCTATCAGTAAAAAGAAAGGATGTAGATAAGAATAATCAGAAATCAGAATAAAATCCAATAAAATCTGTAATCAGTATCGTCAGGGTCAAAATATGATGCTGGATGTAGAATGGAGGTATAAAATATAAAACATGCATGTATTTGTATTTTGACTACTGAAGCAAGACAAAAGACAAAAAGCCAATTAAATGTCAGTGGTATGATCAATGGTCGACTTAAATTGTACGTTGTACACTGTACACTCTAGATTCTACATATTACATTTACTCCAAACTTCAAAGTGCATACTTGGAGAAAGGTTTTGCCGATAAATAGTATAAGCAGAAAAAAATGTCCAGAAAATATTATTTATCAGTTATCAGTGACACGTTTTGTACTATTGTACAATTGTACAAAATGTCATTCCTTTTCTATTATGTATCCAAAAAGTATTTTAAACTGTAAGAACAGTTCCAAATTCTTAAAAACTGACCTAACTGTGAAATAAATGAAATGTACATAAAGTTATAGGTATGCATATTAAAGTATATGCATAGTTTAATCATTTACAACTCACAGTACAGAAATAGCATGGTGCAAACGTACAACAATTATTTACAATGCATAAATGTGTATCTCATTTAAAGGTAGTACAAACTGCAAAGGAGTAATTTTTTTTCATCGGCACTATGTTGATTACAAGAAGTAACTTAATTAATTTATTGACCTGTGATATACCGGTTTTTTTTATTTATGATTGGCAATTATCAGTTATCAGTTTGTATCGAGTGACGAGGGACGAGACAATGAAAGAGCAGTTTATTATTTTCCCCTTAAAGCAATAAGTATACATATGAACTATAGCATATAGGTACTACGATATATTTACTACGAACTATGAACACTATTCAGTTTTTGACTTTGGCACTGCCAAACTAAAAATGATTTACTAGGTCGTACTGATATACTTTCACAATACATGAGAGCACTCTAAAGTCTAAACTCTAGACTATCATCCCCCACAGTAAAAATGAAGCACAGAATGAAAATTATTAGTCATTAGCATAAATAACTATATACAGTACATAATCAGTCCAGGCTATACAACACACAACAAGCTTTGTCTTTTATTTTACCTTTTACCGTTAAAAGTTAAAATATTCGCATACGGTGCATTTAATGTAATATATTATTATATTATATTGATAGTTACCATCAGGAATGAAATTATTATGAATTATCAAGTATGTGTTTATTGTATTTTATATTACCATCTATTTTTAATGCAATACACATTTACTTACATATATATTGTCTCCTTTGAACCGTTTATGTAGATTTTCAATGAAAACCTCCGTGCTACTTGTATCATCCAAAAGAACTGCATCAGGCACTCCGATCGTATCTCTTAACTTCAAATCATCCAAATTCTCCATGTTGAAACTTTTGTCAGTTTTTTCACAATTTCACAAGTCAATCTAGAAGAAGAAAAGAATAAACAATTGTACTTTTTGTTGTTACACTCACAGTGAGAAATACACACTAGAATTTCTCTGTTGGCAAAAAAAAATGTCAAAGTTTGTGATGCATCAGTTGTAATTTGTAAGTTGTTAGTATTTGCTTTTTGCTTAAATAAACAAGGAGAATAACAAAGTTTCAATTGTAAGTGGCAGCAGAAACAGCATATTCATATATTACATAGTGTATGTAGTATTTAAGCTGTCATCATATCTCTTTCTCCTAATTTCCTTATCACTTATGACTATATGACACTGTTCTTTTATCTTTTATATCCTATGTACAAAGTACGTATACGTATAGTATTAAAGTATGCAATATAAAATATAAAGTATAAAAATATTATCAGCGTAACACGTAACACGTCAACAAATTTTTGCGACACAATCGTAAAACAAATAAATACTGTCGATTTTTGATCTGCAGTGCAGAACACGGCTAAATTTTTTATTTAATTTTTAAAAGTAAATAGAAACGGCACAAAACTTACAATTTGTATAAAAAATCTAGAATTTAGACTCTAGAATAATGAAAAACAACTTTTAAGGAAAGAAAAAGTTTCATAATTCACAATCACTGTTCACCATCACCATAATTATGTAGATCTATCTTTTATCCTTTTCCGTTTCTCCTTGGTCACAACACAACAACATAACAAGACATTAAACACGAGACACAGAAGGAATCAACAACTTGATCAATCTAACACTAGGTAAATAAATACAAAAATCCACACAACATTCCACATACACCAGCTTGACACATTTTTACCACATAATAATTTTGTAACGACTAACGATAACGACTAACGACACTGTAAACTGGAATACATGCGTGTGGAGTATGGAGCATATGTCAAGTTGCAAGTTGAATAGGAAATAAGATAGAAAAGTGTGTGATTTTTTTCCTTGACTATTATATAAAAATGTATTTTATGATCAAGTTTTACAAGAAAAGAATGAGAGCTCGATCTTTCTCCCTCCAAGTCACATATCACGTTGTTGTGAGTTTTGAGTTTTGAGACTTAATGTAAAGGTACTCATTCAGCAAAAGACACTACACTTTACACTTTACACACAACAGAAAATAGGGAAACACATGTTGCTGAAAAAAGCTCAAAACTTGAAACTTCAAACTCCAAAAAGCCAAATGCCAAAATGCTACTGTTGCTTTTGCTATTACTTGTTCCTCTCTTGAAATATGACTGATGCATCTTTTTCCTATTTGGTGTATGGATGCTCAAGACTCTAGAGCAGTGGAGAGGCGAGTGCAAAGCTCATAGCTCTCATACATTTGAAGGAAAAAACGATCCAAAGTTAAGAAGTAACCCCCACGTACAGAAATACACGTTTTTCTTCTTATGTACATTATACACATGATGAAAGTGCTGTGTTTTGTGTTGTGTTGTGTTGTGCTCTACCATATTGAGCATTGAGCTACACACAGCAATTTCATGACTATTAAATACTTACGTTTATTTTCTACTACTTGAACAATTCTCTCGAGTTTTGACTAGAGTTTTGAGACTTGAGACTTGAGCCACCCTCATATTATTCCATTCCATACATGTTGTATGTTGTAATAAGTGGATAGATAGATAGATATATTTGACAGTCAGCCGTTTACAAGCATAATGTATGGAGTATGGAATATGCATGCTAGATAAAAGTATATCAAGATACAATACATCATAACACTGAGTTTGACAAGACACTAACGCAAGTTTAGCATTAATTATGCAGCAAACAACAAGTTACCTGCAATGTGCAACATGTAATGCCTAATATCTAATGGATAATGTATAATGGATAACATTACATCATGTAATAATATATTATGTGTTTGATATTTGCTATTTGGTATTATATCATGTGTATTTATATACTTTATACACAAGAGTATTCTTCCGAGTTGTAAAGTATTAAGTATACATATTCAATATTATATATGATATACCATTCTTAAATTTCACACTTGTAGTCAAATTTGTATAGTATTTTATTCAAAATGTATTGGAATATTATAGGTACATTTGAAAATTAATACACATTTATTCAAGTGCTTGGAATTTACATTTTGTTCAAGTCAGCCGGCAACCGGCACATGACATGTACAACGTACAGTGTAAAGTGTACATTATTTTACTCACATCGTTCACCGTACACCCTACACCATATATTATATAACATAAATCTCTAAACTCTAAACTCAAAATTTTAAATTCTCAAAGCTGAAAGTCTCTTTCAGTTTATTCGTATTCGTATTCGTATTCGTATTTCAAATGTTAAAGAGTTTTCTACTGTAAATATCAAGCATTCAGCCCAAACCCAATCCCAAAGGGCTTGGAGATTAGAGATTGGACATCCGACAATGTATCATGTATCCTGAATTATGCTATCCTGATTTATAATTTATCTCGGTAATACATACACTATATACACTGCACAGTGTACATTGTGTGCTGTATACTCTAGGATAGCCTCTGTACAAGAAAATAGCTATGATTAAATTTGAACTTTTGAATACTGCAGAAATTTCCTAAATTTTGTTTTGATACAGTGACTCTTACTGAACATTTGAAATGGACAGTCTTTTCTGTTTTGTACTCTGTGATGATGTGAGAATCGTGAATTTAGAATTTACAAGTACCTTTTTTTCTAAGCTATCATAAGATAAACTACACATCTTGAGATTGAGCTCTTGAATTTTGAATCAAAGACTTTTTCTAAAGAAGGAATGAGAAATAAGAAGCAAAAATACGATAAGAAAATAAAACTACTCTGTCAAATGTCCATCATCAACAAGTTTTAGAGTGTATGCTTATAGCTTATATTATCTTGCAAAAAAAATTTTTTGAATGGAACAGTGCAAAAAAAAAGAAGACAAGTTGCTGCCTTATTAAACCTAATTTTGATATTGATTTCTCATTTCTTAGGCATATAACATAGAACAGAAAAAAGAACTGCTGACTCAATATCTGTATATTCGTTGATACATCTTCTTCTTTTTTTAAACAAAATTACACCATTGCAATTTGTAAAAGTAGCAAAAAACAACGATGCCAACTTCTAATTTCTAATTATTCTCCCTTGTGCTAATTTAATTACACCATTGTAAATTGTCAAACAACAGCAAGTGCTCACTGTATAAAAATCTGAAATCATCATCATCATGTGTGAGCAGTTTTAATCTGCTACCATTTACCAGTTATCATTTATCAAGGCTTCAGTTTCATAGTTTCAGTAGCATTCAAGATTCAAGTGGCTAGCCTTTAGTCGTTAGTGCTTTTAGCACATGTATGTATTTAGTATTTAGTATTTACACCGTTTTAGCTGTATATTTGTTACGTGTAAATATTGTAATGTGTAATAAAAATTAGACGCGACAGATGATATTCTTTTTAAACTATTAATTTATCTGTACAAAAATACACCAGTCCAATCAAAACAATTATGAAAAGCAGTCGAGGTTTTTTCTGTCATTTGATCATGTTTTTACAGTAAATACAGGTACATAAAACGTAAAATGTGACATGTTGTTTGTATTTTGTATACATAAAAAAGAGTAATTTCACTCTGTGATTGAAAAGTAACTAGAGACAGCTATAGTTTTGTCGTACGTATGCAGTATGCATATAATTAATTTACAGCATAGTATACGACTATTGTGTATTGTGTGTTGTGTACACATGTCATCATCATGAGTTACCGTGAAGGCATAAGTGACGTTTCATCTCAACACAGAAAATCCAAGGATTTGGAAGTAAACAAATGCATAATACGATATATAATACATGCATAAGACATAAGATGTGCCTACATTTTTTTACATCAACAATCAACAATAATTAATTGTAAAATTTTAGTTAAATACCAGATACTAAATACTACTGTTTTTTTACCACATACATACGGTAGAAAAATTAGCAGACCTAAAATGAACAGTATCGCATATAGTATACAGTATGCTGTGTAAAATCCAAACATATTTGTTTTTGGCATTGAAGTGCATAACGAGGTACGAGTACTTGTTTTATTGTCTTTTCCTCTAAAAACTACCTTCCTTATTGTTTTGACAGGAGCAAAAGCGAGTAAACCATAATATATACTGTACAAGAACGAAGAGAGAGGAGAGAGGTGGATTGATGGACGAAGGAATAAATGAAAGTAAAATTTAAGTAGCTGTAAACAATTGAATAGTACACCTCTTTACCAACTTACGTCTACTCTTACAGCTCTTTTAACTCTTTTAACTCTTCTATATTCTAGAATAAATGATAAGTATCCTCTTAATTTAATTCATAGCTATGTAAATATTATACATGATTCTTCTATCTCCTACTAGATACTTGATGTATGTATGTATGAATTCTTTTCTATAGCTCGTTAATTCTTTTTTAAATACTGTACACTAGTAGCTAGTACTGTGCAGTGTACATATGGTACATCATAGCTCTTGATATTAGAAGGAATTAAAAGGTGAAGAAAGAAGAGTCATACAGGCAAAAGGCAATAGACAATAACATCTTTCGTTGTGAATTATGGCATTTTATTTACCTACAGGCTGCAGACTGCAGTCATTGGCATTTGGCATTATCTGTCTATTTTATACACCGTTAATTGTTCAGTGTACACTGTACACAGTATACAATATACACTGTAAATACACAGATCATCTCTCATGTGTGTGGACAGACATATTTCATATTTATTTCAAAGTTCATTCATACTTTTAAAATACAAAATACAAAACGAAAAAATTGTTTACTTTACACATCCTCATTCAATTCGAAATATGATGATGAAAATATTTCAGATTTCAGGCGAATTTATAATACATACTCAATCTATTTATATTTGTCCTCTAACCCTTGAAACGTGTATTGCCTTTTTAGCTATTGCTATTACCTATTCCTATTACTGTAAAGGTCTGGACTCTGGACAATTGATTTGTCGTTTCACATCAATTTATCCTAGATATTAAAATTAACACTCACGAGTTCAAACTTTGTACTGTTTTCATAAAATTCTTGAACTTTTAGTGTTTAGTATTTCCTCTAAAAAATTAAATGCATTTTAGTTGCATTTAGAAGTTGAGGAATTCTAAAGATCAACCAGGTGTAGACTAAATGCAAAAGTTTATCTAACTTAAGTTTAACAAATGTACAGTGTACAGCTGGCGAGTTTTTAGGATTTAGGGTGCGGCTCGCCCAAACTCAATTGAATTGAATCAAATGTATTTAATTACCTACAAGCACTCGCTGATTCTTATGATATGTATCATGTGTATCATATTCCATATTCCATATTCTACGAAACTGAAATCAATTGTTAAGTTGCAAAAATATGCACATTGTAAATAGTACAAAGAAATTTAGTTCGAGGAGCTGAGATATCCGCTCTCTGTCTGTCTGTTTATTTTTCGTTTTCTTTCCTACATTCCATGCCCAATTCAATAAAATCACAAAAGTAACAAATTATGACTTTTCCTGCCTTTTTGTCATCGAGAATAATTGGGAATTGAGAAAACGCCTTGCACATATGGAAATTTTTTGTAAGAGTTAAAACAAACCACAGGTTTTTTTCTAGGTCTAAAATCTGGTCTAAATCTTACCCGAGGATTGAGAGGATCCAGATTCCAGATTCCAGATGAAACACAACCGTCAAAGTACTGACGACTGGCGTATTCGTCAAGGTCACGTTTCACTCTGCTCCTTTGAGACACTAATTAGAACAGACAGCAACCACACTAAAATATGTTGACACGACTGGTGAGACACTGGAAAAGAACGGGAAAGGGTGAGGGAAGGTCCAGCATAAAGAATATGAAAATTTCCTATATGTATATATATACAGTACACATTTGAATTGCGAAATTCGTTATCTTGTATCCAGTTAATAGTCATTGATATATTATGGTGCATGATGTAGGCTAGAAAATGTAGTTTAGCGAGTGATTAGATAAAAAACAACAAGTATTTCTCGCTCCCTGTTACACTTTCCATTGTCAAACTAAAAAAATGATATCATGATCATGTCATACTACATACTATATCAAATCTCATATCATAATATCATATTCGCATGAAATACGTATATTTATGCTTGCATAATTTATGTACGATACAAGATATGAAATTATATTAAGCATCATACATATACATGAATACATGGCTCTTTTAATAGACCCGAGACTGAAATACGACGAGGGTCTGATTTTCATAAATGACAGTCTACACTGTAGTTGTAATTTGTATGTATACATTGTTCTGAAATGCAGAAATCTATAATCTACTGAAAAACATAAAACATGTAGGTAAATATTATATCATGTAGTCCGAATGGATACAACTTCTGCCTATTTTTGCACACAACCAGGTAAGTGATGCTGATGAAGATATGAGGAATGAGGATCAGATTTCATGGTCATTTTTTAGGAAGCGAAGCTGAGTTTTGTTTTCGTCGTGTCCGTCCGTGGACAGATTGAGTACGCTTAGCGTCGACCCA
>JAQGBH010002542.1:0-23937 GCA_034698265.1 Sminthurinus aureus
GCCATGTCTTCCCATGTTATAAGCTGTGCACCATCTAAAACACTACGCGTTGGAAGAAAATCCTTGGATTTCTTTATGTTGAATGTTTAATTATTATATTATGTATTATTATACTCTAAAATTATAACGTGAGCACCAATAGAAAAATGTATACATACTTATACAGTTATTTCTATTCGTTGAACTAATGTATACTAACAATATGAGTAATGTAATATTATAGTAATCATTGGTAATTGGCATTGGTGTAAAGTGTAATGTAATACTCCTTGTTTCTGACATTTACTTGGGACAATAATAATTAATGATTAAAGATGGATTTTTATTTTTTTTTATGCGAAGCCGAATCCTTCACTTCCTTCATTCACGGCCAATTTTATACTACTCTGTAAAAAGTAAAAGAAATACGAAACATGTTAGACATTTTGAATTCTTTGCGTAATGAAATGAAAGTTGTATTCTAAATTCTCTAATTCAACATTATAGATAGATACCTCAAAAAGTTCAAAAGAATAGTTGTCAGGCAAACAAATACGATTCACACACCTATATAAAAAGAAATGCAAAATAAAATTAACTGGATATATCAACTTGAAACTGCAATATTTATTACATAGTGTAATACAATTTACAATTCATGAAATAAAAACGTTTAGTATAACATAATGTAGTAAGATATTTACTATCCTACTGTTCAGTGCTCAGTACGCTATTTTGAAAAAAAAACAAATACGATTCACGCACGTTTGTGCGGTCGGTAAACCTCCCATTCGACCTGAAAAACAAATGTTGAACTTGGGATCAAGGGATTTAAACCCTCCATGAGGTAGAAGTGAACTTCCTGTTGTGAATTGTAAAAGACGTCGTTTCTCATCATCATCCATATTTTCTACTGATTGCCAAAACCAATCTAGTATTTTCTTGGAATTTGTATCCCAATTCCAACTTGCCGTTGAACAATTTTTTCGTAAATCATCTACATCAAATTGAGTCGTTCCACATAGGAGAAGCTAGAATATGTCAATTAAACATGATAGATACATGAAACACCATTCATCAATACCAAAGTAATCAAAGAATTGAAAATTAAAACATTTGTACTTTGTACACATTTAGCAGTTTTCACTATATCACTATATCATTATATCATATTATATGTAAAAGATTTGATATGGACATGAGCGTCTAACTTACTTCTAATTCATTCTCATCAAAGTTTGTCAAGAGATCATCAGGAATAATGGCATGCAAACCTTTTAAGAACGCTTCACACTCATCATGAACTTTGATAGCAAGTCTATAGTGTGCTAATAAGTTGAGATATTCTTCTTTATTCTCATTGTTTACAAGTATTTTTGAGCCCATAGGAATCAAATCAACAACTTTTAGAAGCTTTCCATGGTCATTGTATTCTTCTTCAGAGAAAGTTAGTTCCATTGATTCCACATCATTTTCCAAAATGAACTTTACTTTTCCCAAGTACAATTCTGGTTCATCTTGTTCAAAGTATTTGTAGCTGACGGGTAGACCAAGAATAATTGCTAGAAATGAACGACTGAACCTTCCATTCACCTGTAATTTAATGTGTAAAGAAAAGTGTCCAACAGTTAGTTATGAATTATTACTAGACCTAGTATAATATCTAAAGTTTTCCATTAGTATTTATTCTTGTTGTGTCTTTAAAACTGCTTTCGTTCTTGTATTAATTCTTATCACTTGTGCATAAAAATGAAGAAAATAAAAAAATTCACCATTTGTTGATGAGATGAACCACAACTAGTTTCAAATAGACATTTGCCCACAACGTGTCCAGCTAATTCGTAATGTTTCAAAGTATATGAGGGATCTCGACTAGAACTACTATTTGGATGAACAAGTCTGGAATTTCCTAGGGAATGGAACAGTCCGTTGGGTTTATTTTCAAATAAGGCTGCCGCTAGGGAATTTAACCATTCTCTCCTAAGGATCAAAGTAAACAAAAAAGTATTCTTATTATTCTTATTAACGCCTTAGGAAGAGAGTTGGATGAATAAATTGCTTGTAAAGGTTAAACAGATTTTGAATATATTATACATTTATAATATATACATATATGTACTAGCAAATTTTTTTTTTACCTCAATCCACCATTGTCAATGCCTGGTTCAGTTTTGAACTCTATCCTAAAATTTTTACACCAGTCTCTACTTCTAAAAGATCTTGTTGCTCTGTAACTGGAATCAATCATTTCTTGACGATTTATTTTTATCGTCTTTGTTGTCAGTCTAATATCGAGATTTGCTTCTCGTACATGTTTGTAGAAAAGTCTTTGCTTGCACTCAAAAGACTCAAGCCCACCAATTTTCCTGCCGAGATAATGAGAAAACATGGAGAGAACCACTCTTGCTGTTCCTAAAATAAAATAGGTATTATATGAAAATAATAATTAATACCTTTTAGTACATGAATCATAAATTCCAAGTTTGGATGATCGATTTTTAATCAAGATAAATTTTAATCGTTTAAATTAAAAACACACGAACCTGAATTCATCTCTATTGTGACATTTGGTTGAATTTTATCCGTAACCATAAACGTGTACGTGTCATCGTCACTGTTCATGATGAGAATATCAATTTTGGTTGATGTAGATAAACGAAAATTGGCAACTTTGAGTGGGAAGACTTTCAAAAAGTATTCTCGAACGTAAAGAATCGTTGGAGAAACATAAATATAAACTGTACGCATATTCTTTTGTATTTCAGCACCTCGAGCCAATAGCTTTCCTTCAAACGATTTCCAACTCGGACTTTCCGAATTTATAATGCTATAAGATTTAAAATACAGTATAACATTGATTAAAAATTGAAAATGGCTAAAATTTTATTCAACATATTGTGTTAACAAATCAGAAATCAGTTTGATATGTTGTATTCATATTGTATTCAATATTCAAAACACATGTTATAGAGATTAGGATAGAAAACTTACTGAGAAAACGTCATGTGATCTTCCTTCGACATGACAATTATATTGAAATCTCCTTTGTGAATTATTTTTCCTTTGTATAAGATTTTGGCAGTGAAGACACCACAAACGTAAAATCGGATCCTTAGTCTTACACGATCCAAGTAGGACTCTTCGAAATTGTATGAAACGAAATCTGACAAATCTTTGTTATTATTGACTCCATCATCTGACATGCGAGAAGTGAATTCAAAATCATCAAACGAAACATCTTTGGCACGACACTTATTCCCAAAACGATCCTGTGGTTGAATTTCCAAGTCTTGTGCTACTCCTTTGATGCCAGTAATTATTGGACTTGCTCTCAAAAAAGTAGTCTTCACAGAATCGATAGTTGATGGGAGAAAATCGACTTTCATTGGACTATCTTCTATATTTCGTCTTTGATGAAAAACCTTGATTATGTATTCGCCACTTAATTTTGCTGAAAACTTAATTTGGATAGATGCTAATTGTTTCTCATTTTCAGGGAATATAACTTCTTTAATTATAGGAATCACATTGTCTTTATATTTTATTTCTACACTCAAATCGTCCACTATTCCTTGTAGAATCACTGCATCCTTTGTCGTGCTCAAAATCTACACATATAGCACAAAACACAAAAACGCCCTTTTTTACAGACTAATCATTATAAATTATGATTCATAATAGGTATTTAACTTTGCAAACAGAATTAATTTTTACACATGTACATAACATAACGCACATGGTACGCACATTACAATATTTTTATATCATAATATTTATATCTTATGTCATACCCAAACTCGAAAACTAACAGTTTTTCCAACTGCACACGGTGGCTTCCAGTTTAACTCGATAGAAAAATTCTTCCTTTTAAACTTTTTGATTAAATATGCTTTTATCGATTGCCAAAACCAGAGGATGAGAGCTCCTAAAAATTCAACAAGAAATCAAATTCCATATATATATAAACATGTTTTAAATCCTAAACATTCAACATCGTATTTGGTAGGTTATTGTAAGTAAAATCAGGGGGTTTGCCGCAAGATAAACTGGGAAATTTTCGTTTCATCTTTTGGATACACAATGTGTAATGTACAGAGTACACAGCATTAAATACAAAATACAAGGTAATGATAAATATAAAAGCATCCCGATTCTTCACTCATAACTCATAACTAAAAAATAATAACATTTTTTGGAGAGTCGAGAGTCGAGTGTATACACAAACAAAACTGAAAACGGTGATGAAAACGATGAATATCTCTTTTAATTTTAATGTTACCTAGAATCACAAGGCTCTCCAACATTTTCGAGTTGCCACAAAATTATTTTTGGTTGTATCACACAGCCTGTCCAGTACTGTCAATCGGGATATATCAGTAATGTAATTACATGATGACGAATGGATTAAACTTTTCACATGATTTACTACCATTCTGAAATAAAGATCATAATCAAGAAAATTGCACAAATGTAGATTATTTTTATATTGAATCACTTTAATGACATGGTCTCTGTTATTACGATCTATTATTTGTTTTATACGCGATGAATACACACATTAAACCTGTTGGCTTGAAATTTGTCAAGTTGTTCAAACATTCTGTCTCAAAATCCTGCATTTTAGGTTTCAGGTGTCAACAATGCAATGCACAAGTAGACTGCGACCTATGACATTACTTTTAAGTTTTATATATTGCGTACACTATGCATCACAAATCACAAGTCACAAGAACTATCACAGCACAACAGCACAACTATTTTTTACTATAATATTTGATTCTGTCAAAATGATGAAAACATGGAAACTGAAAATTCCAGCTTTAGCTTAGACTTTTGTGCCACTAAATTCTTAATTTACAACAAGAACAAAGAATCAACAATGTGTATAAATATCATCAATCATCAGACACGAGCTGCAAACTGAGACTGAAACTGACACTGAGCTCATTCTGTTCTTACATTTAAACCTACTCTTAATTAAAACACCTACAATCTACAATCAACCAGTTATACTAATAATTCTACAGTTTACAGTTTACTATGATAAAGTATTCAAACATTTACATTTTTTTAACCCTTTTCATTATGTAATGTTTACCTCTTTTCTATTTTTTATACATTAACAAGTTGTTAATAACAACTATGCTGTAATCATGTGCATGTATGTAGTATAAAACATGAAACAAATAGATATATTATAAGAAACAAGACCATTTAAAAAAGTACTTTCTCAAATTGTCTTATATAATAGATAGTAGATTATGCATGAGATTCAGTGGTAGAAAAAAAAACACAAAGCAAATGTTAACTGCGCAGTCTTTTACTAAAACTTACCAGTAGTTGTAGTATTACGGAAGTTAAATCGCCAATGTAGTAAATACTACATGTCTTCGTAGTGGTTGTTAAATGAGATTATCATGTTTGCTGTCAAAACTATAGTTGGAGTTTGTACTGTAGTTTAGAGGAAAGATTAACTTTGATACTCAATATTTTGTATAATATTCTGTATTCTGCGTTCTGCGTCCTGCGTCGTAAATTGTAAATATTTACAGATCTCAAAAATTTCTCTTTTTCCCTGCCTGTCATGTGAAACGACAAGGAGATGTGGATTTTTCTACATTTACACTCATACGCATTCAAAGAGATTTTACACACGGCATTCTATACACCTCAATGAAAATTTCAACTCGAGAAGGTGAGCAGTGAACTGCAAAATAAAGAGATAAGTAACTGATAACTGATGACTAGCAATTAAAACTACACTTTAAAATATTAGTTTACTTTGTCTAGTGCACTGGTATAATGTTATATAATTATTATTATTGAAGACATATCAGCCAACATATCCTTAATAAATTTATGGATTGTTGCTAAACCACACACACTATACACAATCATGCAAGTACCAAGTACATACTTTGTACATTGTACACATGAGTAATTAATTAAGGTGGATTATCAATTATCACTGATATTATCACCCATGTACTACAATTTGTAGATTAAATCATCATAATCTTCATGCTTATAAACCATGAAACAAGCACAAACTAACTAACTCTAAATCATATTATATCATATATCTAGATGTACTTAGGTATTCATTAAATGGAAAAAGAAAATAAGCTGAAAATATGAATATGAAAAATGTAGTATGAATTATGAATAGGATGCTATAAGATTATACAATACTAAAAGCTTTATAATGACTTCTCATGTAATGTGATGATAAATGATAAATGAGATCAGTATAGTTGGCTACATGTTTCTGTTTCCTTTAAAATCTGATCACATCTATGTAGAATGTAGATACACGTAGACGATATTCGAATGAGTTGAGAATATGAATTAATTACAAGTAAAGTAAAAGAATATAGATTTTATTGCTTTAGTTTTTTTCTGATACACATTGCAAATAAATTAAGCATGAATATTTAGCTACCATCAGCACAACCAATAAGCCATGGCTCATTCGTGAAATAAATATGAAGAGTGGCAGCTCCAACCCTATTTATCATACAAAATAAGTCCAGTTTCAGTTAAAAAATAAACAACATATTTATAGGTTCTGATAAAAGTGTGATTTTTGGTATTATTTTTTTACCTGTCATTCATGGCAGTCAAGCAAGGAGGAGTTGGGTTGATAATAGCCTAGGATTTTTACAAAAATGTAACAACACATTTTACACTGCACTGTCTAATTTTAGAAATCACGTTTTCAAACTAATTTTTGAATTTTTGTTTTAAAAAAAAGCTTACAGAAATGACAGCATTTGGTGGGGATTCATATCGCTTGAGAGAGACGGATCCAGGGATAGTGAATCCAAAACCTAACATCTCGTCGGATGTTTCATCGAAAAGAACGAAAGTGGGGCGGATCTCATTACACTGATGACCTTCGTATTTATCAGTCTGCCAGAAATTGTGATTTCCTTCAAAGAAAACAAAACAAACAAAAAATAGTCATTATTTTTTAATTCGAATAATATTAAATCGTAATTATTATTGCTTGAGGTTTCAGCATTGTTTATTTACAATGAATAGTAATTTAAATTACCCATAGCTCTCCAGCAGTTGTTTTTGGACCATCCCTTTGACCATCCAGTTGCACGATCTTTACTGACCTCGATTAAATAATTCGCATTAGGTCCATTTTGGAACCAAAGACCGGTGCCAGTTCCAACTTCAGTCAAATCGGCTTCAGTACGACTGCCGGAGCAAAGAGTAGCGGGATTCACGAAATAAGCGGTCAAGACAAAGAATTGTTCTCCACGAATTGTTATATTTTGAAACATGGGGACTCGCTCAAATCTGAAGGTGTTTTCTGGTTTAATTATGTCAGAATGAGGGATCTGAGCTTGAATACCAGCAATCACTCCGTTGCGGTCAAATAACAAGGCAATGGAATCATCAGTAGCTTCCACATATCTCGTTCCTTTGAAAGACCCGCTGTCACATTCGTCCAAAGTACCTTCTCCGATCCAGTTAAGTAGTCCAGCCTCACCGACGGTACGAGGCAGACGGAGAAAACTTGTTGTAAGGTCCGTTCCAGATGTAACTAGTATCACATGCAATAAATTCCATCATATTTCTATTATATTCACACCTCACAGCTTTCGCCGATTGCTTCATGATTCACGATACATAATAAGGTCAAAAACTTTTAACAAATAAACTGTAAAAAATAACACTAAAAAATAAATGATGAGAATTAAAAATGATTACACACTTCTCAAGTCATCCCAAAAAACGGCAGATGAACCTAAAAGGACAAAACATTACAAAAAAATTACAACTTTTGGAATTTTGATAGATTTTTTAACGTTTAATTAAAGTTTTTGATATGGTATTTGATAAAAAAAAAATCCGTACCTGAAATAACAGCCAAAAGGCCCAAGATGCTAAAAATGGCAAAAGATTTCATTTTGCTCTGGTGATTATGCGGATGAGTAAAATAATAACTCAGCTCGCCTATTTAATATTTCATTTCAGTGTAAATTCGTGCCTTTTTACTTGAGAGAAAAACTGATTAAGTCAAGTTGTAGATTACAGATTAAATTTTACATGAGTTTAGATTAGAAACATTTGAAATTGAAGCATTGCCATTTTTATATACAATATCTTACATTTACGCAAATACAGATCAATCATCCTGATAAATACCATTATCAAGTGTTGTAACATAATACTGTGAGTCCAAATGAACTATAATATGATCATAGCTGCTGCTATACCTTGTACATTGTACATAGTACATAGCACGATAATTTTAATGAGCCACACAAAATGAAAAACGGGTGCAAAATTACGTATGTATGTGTATTGTGTATGGTGTCAAACTATTATTGGCAAAATTGGCAACATATAACGTACAATATAAAGTGTAATAAAAAATGGAATACTGATATATTATGTGTGTAACCTAGATACTAGTTATATATAAATTATTGATGAAATTGATCTTTTTAATCTCTTATCAGTGTCACATGTCAATCATTTCTGCTACTGGTGGCTTGTTTGTGCAATTCGGGAATCGCACGAGTCTGCTCAAAGTCCTGTAATTTAAACTTTAACTACGGACACTAAATGAAAATAACGGGAATTCAATACTTCAATTTCCAATTTCCAATGCATAAAAAATCAGATGTCACACACACAATAAAGTTTCTGAGTCACCTACTCAAAAACATGTTGCCCATAACTATTTTTGTCTATTTTGGCAAGCGCCAAAAACGTTTGCCGAATTCGCGTGTTTTTTTTGTGCAGCTCGGGTTTTCGTTATTTCACTCTATAAAGAGCATGAGTTGAAAGCACGTAACAAAGACAGTCAAATTACATGTAAAATAAATGAAATTTTCAGAAAGCACAAAAATTCAGAAAATATTATATACAAATCATCAATGATTATTCTTTATTTAGTATTTATTTTTCTGTAAGACTACAGATCGTATAGAAATGCATGTACCAACTTCCAACACCATGTTTCAACTATTACATGAAGGCTTATACAAGTATGTAATAAGTAATAATTAGTACCTAAGTACCTTTGATGTGCACCCAAAAGTTCTTTTTGTATGTAACATGTATAATGTTTACTACACGCTCTAAAATACTGGATCAACTATAATACATTAATACATAGACTATTTATCATTTCAAGTCTTTAGCTCATTCTCGTTACATATATGTTTCTATGATTCCATTGTATAAAAATATGTGTCAGTTATTTACTCTAAATGGCACTCTACTCTGCAGCTCCTGAATTTACAATAACTATCATTATTTACACACTATTTAAAATTTAAAATATTCTGGAACATGTCTTCTCAGTTCAAAATGTCTCAGGATAAAAAAGAAAACAAGAAATTGAATAAAATCATACACCTACCACATGGACTTTTGGTGTGAATGTGTAATAAGTAATAAGTAATAAGTACATTTTGTACATGCATGTATTGTATTATGATTTATGATGTACTCCAGTTTTATAATGACACTTTCTTTTGGTTGCAAAATTTTTCAACAAACAAAACTCAGAGTTGAGTTTCAAATATTTAAACATTTTGCTATCATGCTATCCACTATCCACTACGATTATTCTCGCTTAAATCGGATGTGCGTCTGAGTCATTTGGATTATATCACAGAGTTAAACATATATCCATGTGATATTAGATATTATATCTACGTAAAAAGTTGGAAAAGCCTAAACAAGAAACATTTTTGACATAAAAGTTATTTCTTGAAGTTCAAAGCAGAACGTACAGATTACAGATCATTGTGCTTTATCACTTATAAAACACACTGGATTTGCACTGTAAAAAGTAAACTGCAAGCATTCAAAATCCAAAGCGTTTACTTCTAAGTACAAATAGAAACATACAAATCCTAATTTACACATAATATGAGATACGTAAATGAATGAGAGAGCTTCATTACAAATCACAAATAAACTATTTCATCTTCTGTAATTTCACTGTAGTATTAGTTTAGAAAAAGTTGCTTGGCAACGAAAAAAACAAACGGAAACTTCAGACTTTTTAGACTTTAGACCAACAGTCACATTTTAAATTCCTAATAGTAGACGGTGAAACAGGACAGACTATGTGGTTTCCTTAGGGATGCTATCAGTAGATGAATAACTGATGCCATTGACTTCTCCATTTGTATTTTTCTCCACGATTTTCTCTTCATCAACACTCTTGTCCTTTTGGTTCACCTCATAATTTGGAATTGGAAGTGGAGCTCCATTTTTCCCGTAACGTCCGAAGGCAAAAGCTGCAATGAACAAGAAGACACCTCCGAGGATTGCAAAACAAACTCCATAGACGAGAAACTGATCACTTTCTTTGAGCTCGAGTCCTCTTCGATCTGCAACAATTACGGTTAGAATTGTTTGAAGTGAGAGAGCCACAAAAGTGTTGACACCAAATATCAAACCAGAACTGTCCTCACTGATCATCTGAGCAACTTCCGCACTGTTTAAAAAACATTCAATATTCAAAGAGATCATTAAAAAATTCTGCATTATTTTGTTTGTGCTTTCTTTTGTAAAATGTAACATTCACAACACTTCACAAAAAGTAAAAATTACCTTGCGATCGTGATGGTGACTTGGAACATGGTTCGAAAGACAATATAACACACGTATGCAATATTAAGACTTTTCGTTTGAGAAATTATTATGAGCATGATTCCAGCCAAGATCGATGTTAGACTGAGAAAGGTATCTCCCCATTTCGCCCATGGTAATTTAAAATGCCCCACACCAAAAGCTAAGATCGCACCTTTATATGAAACAAGTATTATTATTGTTATTGCATTATAAAATTCTCATTACAGAAAATTACGAATTTTGCATAATAAAGAAGAATTGATAATCGATAATGAGGATTTTCAATTCACTCACTTAAAAAAGTATGAGTAGCTTCAACAGCACCATTGTAAATTTCAGTCTCATGATACGCTGCAATATTTTCCCACATTGCTTGAATATAATTAATGATTTGAAGATGTCCAGCCGTTGCAAAGGCCCACCAGATAGACCATTTTAGGACATAAAAATTTGTGTAAGCTGCTCGAAAGTCCCTCCATAAAATTGGATAAGCCACACGAACTCGTTCCGCGAAACTCATTTTATGTTCATTTTTCTTAGGACTTGCCGACTGAAGAGCGGATGTCTCTTTCGGTAATTCGCTGACACTGTCTTTTTCATCTCGATAGAAATAAATCGATTGTTTCACACTCGGTAGAAATAGAGAGAGAATGAAGGCGATGGAAACACAAGTGAGGGAAATGTAATTCAATTCCAGATAATTCATCCATTCCAAAGAAACCTAAGTATATCATGTTTTTTATAATGTCAAGTGTAATTAAAGCTTACAAATTGCATATGATGTACATCAATCCATTTTTATCAGCATTCTAATAACAAAAGATCAAAGGTCATGGGCAACCATAGAATTTTTATACACAATAAACAACTTACAAGAACTTGTGCAGTCACACCAGCAAAAAAACGTCCGATTAAAATTGCGCTGTATGTATAAGATGTCACTTTTTTATATTTATCACGGTCAACTTTGGCATAAATATACGTGTAATATGCTACTTCTGTGGAGCACGCCAAGCCGTACAGAACTTCAATAAACTGGAATTAAATATAAATATTAAGGTAAATATAAGCTGTTTTCTTGTATTGAATTGTATAGGAATGGTTTATATTCATTTGTGTGCATGTAGTATGGAGAATGGGTACTGTATAATACCATAAGAGATGTGAGTCCAGGTCCCCAAATCATGATAATCCAACAGGCAACATATGCAGCTCCTTCCAAAATGACAATTGACCGATAGCGGAGAAAGTCCGTGATGAGGAAGACAGCTGCCAATGTAGCCAGGTACGAGTATGTGGAAACTGGATATGCATCATGAACTAACTGTCCAAATCAGATTCCACATTCATTATAGTTTACAATAAAAAACATTATTCAAATTTGAGCTATTTTGTGAAAATTTGAAAAACTTAGAAATCAAAATATGTACTATAGATTACAGATTACACACTGTATTTTGTACTACATAATATCACTTACCACGTCCAATGTGATGTTTTTATGCTCAAGAACAAACTCTGTAAAAAAGGGTTCGGAAGGACGAAACTCTTTAAAAAGTCCAAATCCACACAAAATTAATGCTGTCCATTGCCACTTTTCCATCGTGTGATTATTTTTAGTGTGGTGTATTTTCTGCTGTATGGACTGTGTTTTTTTCACCGTTACAATTTATAATTTATTTCCTAGTTCTTGGTGCGAATGGAATAAAAGACTAATCAATAAGCAAGACCATGTCTTGTGCCACTCAATATTCAATACTCTATATTACTCAATAAAATTTGAAATCAGCTCAGCATTGTATTTTCCACAGACAAATATACATCTAAAATATATTGAAAATGAAAACATGAGAAGCAAATACAACTGAATGAAATCTTCCCAGAAATTAGTTCTTATAATAAAACTGTAGTCACTATTTAAGTAAACTGAGAATTATTCGTCTCATGTCTCGTGTATCGTGTATCACAAAAAAATGTATTCAAGTTGTGAGGGAAATCAATTCAGAAAAAGTAGACAGCACGAGATATACACACGGGTCTTGTGACCATGATGAAATACCCGGGTATTTTATTTAGAAACGAGAGCTCGGAGATTCCGAACCGAACCGGGAAACTATTTGACGCACATGCAACTCTACTCTTCACTATTCAACTTACAACTTCCACACTACACACAAAGCACATGCATGCAACTTCTACACTCTACACTATAATATTTTCAAGTCTTTCACGCGGCTACTCTTTTTAGTCTCGACTGTCGTCTCAAGTCTCGAGAACTAAAGTAAAGTGCAAGTGTGTATAATGTATTTTGTATTAGTTGATTCCAGAAGAACGACACGAGAAGTATCTTTTCATTCTCATTTTCTATACCAACTCAACGACTACTTGATCTACTTTGAAGGTTTGTTCACAATTCACATGTCACATGTGAATAAATACAAGGGAAGTAGAAATCGGATAGCTATCATAAAAAACTCGAGTCTGGCAGAGTGCTACACATCTTTATAACTTATGGATAATTTTATAGATACGTAGTGAAAAATGTGCACAAGTAAAATGATTTACAATAAATAACCACGTGCACGGTAAATGGATAAAATGTAAAATGATGATGCTGAGTTATGCACAAAAAACAAAAGCTCTACGTTGTACAAATATTTGCAAGTAATAATAAATAATATATTATTATGTATGTATGTATAGATTTTTAGTATTCCTGTGTGGATTGTATTATAATTAGCACTCTGTGCTCATTGTTTAAAATGATAAGGAGCTTGATGTGTAGAATTTACAACTAGTTATTTATCACTTGGTGATAAGAGTAAAAGCAATGTTCCTCTCGAAATGTATTCATTGACTGTTAACTGTCATATAATATTCCAACTGCCAAAACCATGTTGTATAAACTACAACCACAAGACACAAAGATACAAGCATTTATTTTACTGTCAGATTTGAACCGCAGCAAAAGAATACCTAATCAAACTCAGGGCAACGATTGACAGACAATATAAAATTATACAATGTATCACATGGTAGGCTGTAAGTTTTATAAATCTGAAAGAATTGGCCAATGTGTCTAGTGCCTATGTCCTTTGAAATATAGTGCATTCGTTTTCCTTTGCAGCATCCAGAATACAGAATACATATTTCAAGAGAAAAAACTTATGTTCCATTTTCAATTGCACAGTCAATATGTCATAATTGATGTTATAATATAATATAATTGTGAACCTATTCATGTCATTCAGTAGCTAAAAACCCACTCTTATATGTTATATGTAAAACTGTGCAGCTGTAGAAAGCACGTCTGCACATCTTTTCCATTTTCAATTAACATTTTCACACTTGAATTTTTTAATCTGTTTGAGCTACATCGGGATTGAATCAAACGTTCGATGCAGTTTGTTTGTGAAAACCGTCCATTTCTGGTTGTAGTTCAGAGAGTTTGTACATAATATAATATGACGTATGATGTGTCAAAATGCTTTTCTGAACTCCACTTTGTTTGTGCTCAACTTGTGCTCCAAAGTCCGAAGTACATATTGACAATGTCATTTTATCCGTGGCCAATTTTTGACCTCCCGAGGTCATCCAGATGCATGTATACAGACCGTTCAGATGCGCACCATGTCATATGCTATCCTCATTTAGCATTTGATATTTGATGTATTATATATTACATGCATGCATAAACATTCAAAATAAAGCCCAGGAAATGTCACATATACAATTCAGATTTTTTTTACTACGGTACTTTTTTGAAAACAAATTCTTTTTATCTTTGGGTGTATTTTGTATTTTTAATGAAAGAATAGAAATCAATAAGGTCGGAACCAAACATATACTTAACACCAATAAGCATACTATGTACATGTATCCAAACTCTACAGATCTATGAATACTATATTTAAACACTTTTTCAGGTACAGGGTTACAATAATTACCAAGAGCAACATAAACACGAAGCTTTTGTTTCCGCTTTGTATGGATTTTTCGACGTATTTACATATGTACGCAAAGACAGTGAAAGGGGATTTTTTTTCATTCCGGTTTGAGCTTGAATAGAGTGGGTTGTAGATTGTAGAACCCTTATTGTTTTATATCGGTTGCGGGAGAATTATCATCCAAGAGGGAGAAATCATCATGTGGACCAAAATCTGGTGCTTTATATGCAGGATCTACTACTAGGTCGGCTGCGTTGATTGTTCCGTTTTTAAGGCCCACTGAGACGGTGTATATGTTGTACAATACTTTTTCTAGCTGTCGTTTTAAAAGCAGTGAATAGAAAATTTTGTAGCAAGTACAAAGTACAATAATTATTAATATATTAGGAATTAGGAAGTATTTGATGTTGCGCAGTTTTTTCGGTTTGGAAATATTGATGTTCAGTTTTCATTAGTGATATAAAATATAATATTATAATGCATTTACAATTTACAGAGCTAGAATCTATCAAAAAAACAGATCGAAATCATAACCAATGGTCAATTCCGGATTTCAAGTTGTTTTCCGCATTTTAACATGAAAAGATGATTTTTCTTTCCGTAGTATATTAAAAAATTGACTTGCATGTATCATAATATTATATAATATATCCATATTTATGTTACTTACCAGCACAGGCAATGTTTCCAGGAGCACAAGATATGGTTCACCTGAGAAATGCAAAAACAGAGTTCATGTACATATGTGAACATTTAATGCTAAATAATTTCTGAAGGCAAACTTAGAGGAGCGTAAAATCTTTAAGCAAATTTTAGCCTTCAAAGCTCAGCTCTTTATGCGTTTAGGCATTATAGACAGAACAGAAGGGAAGAAGAAAACTAGCAGGAAAAAACTTGTACCTGCTGGGCATTGGCTTTCAACATACTCCCCTGTCTCTGTATCATTATATCCTCTTATACAGTCTAGTAATGAATTAAAACATCCATGATTAGTAAAGTCATTGATTGACACATTAAAACACATTAAGTTCCAAAAATAATAAATATGTATTTCATAAAGTACCGAATGTTTGTACTTTTTTACACTGGCTGTTCATTTTTTTGTGACTTTAATGGCAAGTTCTAAAACTACGAGCTCATCATTTCTATAACGCCAAGGACCAAGAACTTAATGAAACAGCAGTCAGTGTAAAACCAATACACACATGCGACACGTGTTAAAATGTCTTTTCACTTACTAGCCACTTCCTTTAAACCGTCTACTACCAAAGCGGTTGAGTCGATAGTTGCATTTATTGCTTTATCTGTTAAAGCTGCTTACAAATTTTTTTAAAGTAGGTTATTATTTTCAATTATTGAGGGCAAGTTTGATTTTACAATTTACAACAAGTTATTTTTCATTTATAGTTTAATATTTGATTGAAATTTGTAAAATGATCAAGTACTGTGGCTGTGTACTTACTATTCAAACTCGTTTCATTGGTAATGTCAATGAGTTTTGCTATGCCGGCTGTATAAAATAAGAACAGAGGATGACACATTAAACAGGTATACACACAAGACTTGTGGTAGAGTGTATTGTATGGTTATGGTTCATAATTCATAAATATTGTACTTTTATAGGAATAGCGATACATATCTATGCTTCTGAAAAATACACAGCATGTTTGGAAGTGACAAAAGACAGAATTTTGAATTTTGATTCATTGTGAATCTTTGGTCGCACACTTTCTAAGTTTTATAATACATATATCTATATTTGGAAACATTTTGCACTTGATTCAAGATTCAAGATTTATATACTAGGAAATGCTACATACTACATACACGTTTCAGAAACATATTCAAAAAATATCTCTATTCCATTTGCAAAAGTATAAAGCTAAATTATATAGTGAGACTTACGAAGGGAGAGAGCAAGCCCCAAAAGGCAAAAGGGCACGCACTCTATACGAAAGGACAAATGACAACATGAAGGCTTTATCATTATTGTAGACACCTGTAGAATAGCAACTACACTAAACTTTGATTTTTGGCTAATTGACTAAACTTCAGTTTTGTTAACCTCATTGACACGGCTTCACATTTTTAACAGTTTTACCTTTTTTCACCTTTTTGTATGTAATATGACATGCGTTGCCATTGGTTACCGTCCGGATGAGGCTTTAATGATATTGTATGCATATAATATTACATGCGTGAAACTTAGAAATTATTAAAATGTCGTTTGGAATGCATAAAATTTCCACCTACAAGTTTCACACAGTCTAGTTTTAACTTAATTATTTTCTTGTAAATACTTTTGGCTAATCTAAAGTTTTGAAATTTTCAGAGTAATTACTTCTTGACCTGAAGTACATGTTTGAATAGGTAAAGAGTTGGGTTTCTGTCATTGGGATTTTTGATTATTTGTAAATTTCTGCAATCATATAATAAAAATGTACAATAGTGTATTTTGTAGGCACACAAGAAACTTCTGGTGGTCAGAGGCAAAGGTACGTGATCAAGAGTTTAGTCGTAGTTGACAAAAATTTATCTAAAGACGTATCGTACAAATAACAATGTAAAGTAGTGATGTTTTGTTTATATGCTCAATATATTAAACAAACAGAAGCAGAAAATATTTTTGACAAGTTTTTGCAGTAATTGACTCACCTGTATCCTCATCTTCACCTTCATTTTGCATCTTGCTAACACATTTAGGTTTCCGGTCACATTTGTAACCCTTTCGACAGGCCAGCTTTCCACATTTCGACTTACCAGCCCGTCTGTCATTACGAATCAACTCCATAAAAGAAGAGTCACTTCCTTCAATGTCCTATAAATAGCAAACACGTCAACAATGGATATAATATACCATTTTGAATATTTTGAATGTTGACTCGATTAAGAAGGAATTATGTTTACCTGGTTGGAGTCAACAAAGTCCAATAGTAATATCGATAAGGTAAAGACTACAAGAGAAAGTATGAGAACTAGAGGAATTCGAGTAAACATTTTCAAAGTTTATTATGTAAGTGGTGTGATTTAAAGAATTTAAACAAAAGGAACCAAGTTGACTATGAAAACTGTTCAAAATATTGTACGAAGTACAAAATGGTGCAACTTTTTTTCATACTCAGAATGTGATTGATGGCAACGAACTTAAACAATTATGGTTTCAATATCCCTTGAAAACAATACAAAGAACCGTCATTTTGATGCGTTTGTGTGAATAATTTTTCGTTTTTCAAAATTCATAACACATACATACGAAGAAATACAGAAACAACTGTTCAGTATTATTACAAAAAGGGACAAAATGTTACATATGTTCTACCATAATACATATATATACAAATATTATCCATGTATGGATTTTTGAAACGATGTATGAGCTGCTAATTAGATTTTACTATGCAAAAGAAGTTTTCTTCTTTCTTCTAGAATAGACGTGGAAATATTGTCAGGAACTGAAAACAATGCAGTTGTCAATGTCTCAGAAAGGGAATACGAATGCAGCATATCGATACAATTTTTCAATTGTATTTGATTCACTTTTGACTTTTGATTTATTCCAGATTTTAGGTGAATAGTTCATCACGTAATTTGGAGTTGGTGAGTTTCGCAATTGAATGCATATCATGTCCATTGCCACGTTTATTAATGTTTTGCATTTAATGTATGGTTTTTCCTGGAATGGAATGCCCAAATCAAAATTTGAATACTGCATACGGCAGATAAAAGGCTGTGTATTGTGTATATTGTTGTATTCAATTCAGTATCAGGTTAGTTTTAATTGATTTTCATTCACTATATTGCAAAATATACAAACACGTAGAATATAAAAAAAAAGGCAAAACTGAAATTTTGTGTGTTGACTTGAGTGTTGAGTTCAGTCCGCAGTCAGGAGGAGGTGGAATCAAATTTAAGATATAGTTTCTCATTCCCTATTTCAAACTCTTGACGTTCCCTTTGTCTGCCATGTACAGAAATATGAGTTATGCATGTGTACATTGGTCGTCGCATTCACTAAAAACGATAGAGACAAAAAATGTTGGACAGGGGGGGGGGGGGGGGGATCCAAGAATATTTCTGTTTCCACTGTCTACTTTTATATAAATACTAAATACACAACTAGGGCTATCAGTTCTCAATAAATTCATCCCTAAAATATTTGATGGTTGACGTATATACATCAAGTTTTTATCATAATAATATATTGTACGAAATGCATTCTGATGCATTTTCTCAGTTATGTAATCTCTCTGCAGTTGTTGTTTGAGGAAGAGAGGTAAAATGTGTATCATGTACTTTTAATACTTTGAAAACACAAAGTTACATGGTGCAATCAAAAGCTCCACAGCTGTCGAAGAAATCAACAACATTAAATATATATACATATATACTTGAAGTTCCTTGATTAGATCCATTCGGTTTCGTTTCGGTTATTTTGTACACTAAATGCAGTGTGAAATGACAGTTTTGTTCGTCCCATATAGTATCTAATACATTCAACGGATAGATGAACAACATCAGTCCCACATTCCACATTTGTTTTCAATGTACATACTCGACTGAAAACGGGATACAAACCGTACACACAAGCTCAGAGCTCTGCGTGTGCAAAAAAAACGAACATAGGATGATGATGCCCTCCAACGATGCCCAGCATCGTGAAGGCCGCGTGGTGTAGTGGTAACACTTTGGACTCTGAATCCAACGCCCCGAGTTCGACTCTCGGCGTGGCCTCGCAAGCTTTTGCACATTTTTTGGCCAACTAATGACAATTTTGCACACCTTTGGACCTTCATATTGCTACTTTTTCTGTAACCAAAGTTTAGAAAAGGTATATTTATAATGTAAACGTTTTTGTTCCTTCGTGTATGCACTTTCTATATAAATATCAATAATTATTAACACTTATATTTCATCCTCTCTCTATTGGTTGTCACTTTTCAGAGTATTTTCAGCGTCTATAATATTATAAAACAGCAATATATTATGCATAGGAACGTCAAACAGTTAATAGTTAATAGCCTTGAAATTAACGTAGAACAAAAAAAATTGTAAAACAAGTAGCAGTTTTAATTATATTATGCATTTTTAAAATTTTAAAAAATCTTTTTGATTATTATTTTGACAAAATGTTTTTTTCGTTTTTACTTCCAAAATGTTGCTTTTCTATTTGATTTATTTTCGAACTTAATACATTTAATATTAATAATAATAAAATTAAATAAAGATAAACTTAAAATAAATAGGAGAAATACATCAGTAAAATTAATCTGTTCATTGCTTCTTTGCTTTAGAAATTATAAATCGCCTATATTATATATACTCTGTCTTCAAATTATTTCAGATATAATGTAATACGTACAAGTATTGAAATAGTAAATGTATTATAATTTATTTAACATAAACAATAAACAGTAATTTGTGATACAAATGTTGCAGCGTGCCTTTGTTTAGCCATATCATAACAAATGTAAATAATACATACGTGACACATGAAAAAAAAAAAATGAAACACAATAAATTGAAACTATAATATATTTAAGATTCATATACATTTAAATTATGAGGTACTCCTGGTGCGATAGTCTCTGTGCTGACGGAGCCGAAATTGAGTTTCATTAAATAAAAAATATGAGGTTGTAGGGAATATTTTTTGTGAATTAACGTATGTTTTGAAAATTCACAAAAAAATTTCCTAACGGAGCAATTAATTCCTTAAGTTAATTAATTTTGGGCCTTGCGCACGCTCCTCTCATATAAACACATGCATTTCCTTGTGTTTCTCTCGTGGAATTAAACATACGAGCTGACGTTGGCCAAGAATAAAAAAAATACCAATATTTAGCCCATAGCCTGGTCTATCCAATGATATTTTTTTCATTGTTGGCCAAGGTAAGCTCGGGGGCAAAATTAATTGGTGAAAAGTGCAAAGATTACCAAAATCTCAGCCTCAACGATGTCTAGGGGCTAGTTTTAGCGACCGCGAGACGAGAACTTTCGAATTTTTCGATTCCGAAATCGAATCAAAATTGAATTTAAATTGGAATTACTCTTTTAATTCGTCATCATCATCATTAAAGTAATAACAGTATACATATATACATTATACTACTTGTATAATGCTAAAATATATTATTATTATAATATAATATTTATAAATAGACTCGAGTGTTAATCGTCAAATCCGAATAGTAAAAAGTACTACAAAATGGTTTTTGTTTTTTGTGTCGTTCCCACATTCTCAGTAAATGTATTATTACAAATTACAATTAACATCGTTTTAGTTAACTATTTCTGTTGTTAATTATTTTATTAAACTTCAAATAAGTTTAATTTTTGGTAATGGTCAATGGCTTTCCAAAAACCTCAAAAGCACGAACGCCTATATAGTCTATAGTAAAACTGATGGTTCTTTTTTTAACCAAGCAAGTCATAATTTAACCTACAGGACAATAATACTTTCATTACTTCATTAATGACGATGACGAATTGCACCATTTAATTAGTCTACACAAATTGGAGTAAATGATACATGAAATGCAAGTGTAAATGAATGTTGATTAAAGTTTATATCCAGCGTGTAGAGTGTAGAATCTACACAAACTGTGCGACTTAGCCGCTAACTGTGCGTGAGCGGTTAGTCAGAGACTATCACAGAAAGAGAACCCCAGTACACAGTGTATGTATGAAATTTAAAAAGAGAACTTGAACGTAAGCAGAAGAAACTCGAAGGAAAAAGTCAGAAGAGAAAGTAAAAGTAAAAAAAGAGTCATGCTTCACAAAAAAAATCTAGGTGTGAATTTTTTCTTGTTCCAATTTTCCTACTACAGTAGTCCCCCCATTATATCAACCAATTCGGACCAAAAAAGTTGATATAATCAGAAGTTGATATAATCGAGGGAGAGAGAAATAGTCATCCTCGATGTCTGGGAAATTCAAATTCACGAAAAAAATACGTATAATTTACATTTTGGAAAAAAATTACAAGGACATTTTACTATAAATAGGAAAACTAACAGTAATTAGGTTTGATATTAAAACTAATTTGCTATTTCGATTAGTAAAATAACAAATTACAATTATTCATACAACAATTACCTAATTATCGTATTTATTGTATGTTGTTTATTGTATTGAAGTTATCATATTCATGTGTGTAAATTCCTTTATAATTAACTTATTAGGAACTTTACACGTTTAATTATTATTATTTAAGAAGATTTAACGAAGTGATAATTGATTAGAAATGCGAAATGGAAAATGAAAGATAGTTGTTGAAAGAGTTTATCATCGACTTCAAAAGTAAATTCAGAATTTGTGAATAGCATATTGCGAATATCAAAAGTGCAATAATACAATAGTTGTTAAATAAGTATTTGTTAAAGTTGCATTCGAATTTTCATTCAAATATCCAGTACACTTAGGATTTTATGTAATTAAACTATTATAATAATAATAATATTATGCTACTATTATTTATAATATCTCAGTTCTAAAAAAATCAAGGAAAAAATTTGAATTTCGTGACATTCTCAGACGTACTTGCTCCCTCGATTGTATCAACAGTTGATATGATCGAGGGTGATATAATGGGGGGACTACTGTATGTAATAGCAGATAAAAGGATCGGGTAACAAAATATTATGTAAGCATGTAGCTAAAAGAAGAAGAGGCTACTGGCGGACACGGCTCATATTTCATATATTATATTAAAGATATTCTTTTATCTTTTATCATACAACATACAACATGCAAATCTGTATTATATATACATAAAATACACACATCTATGCAAAAATATGTCGAATGTAAAATGGAAAACATAATAATTACCACTATTCAATAGTAATTGCTGGGAAAAGTGAGAAAAAAGGAAAAAATATGAATTCACCAGATCAAATTTGTATATTTTATTATTATTATTTCTATACTACTATAGCGGTATGTGTCAGATATATTGGTAGCATGGTGTTTATATGATATGAAAATGTGATCTGAACCTTGATGCTGAAGTTACAAGTCAAGTCATAATAATTATTGTTAGGAAAGAGAACATTTGAAACTTCAAGATTCAAGACTGTTTTCCATCCATAGCCGACAGATTACATTCTACAGTAGGGCAAATAGTTTTACTGACGCCGCGTAGGTATGTTCTAGGCATGTTCATTATACTAATAATAAAGGAATACAAGTACGATTACAACTTGAATCTTCTCTCTTTTCTGGTTTCACATAGTGACAGATGACAATTGACAATGCAGTCGGAATCAGTTTTAGTTGTTAGTTGCATCAGCAACAGCATCAACAACAGAAAAAATACTTGATGTTAGACCTCTTAATATCTATCTATATTCTATATCTTGTGCATTGTACAATTAAAATACTTATCCTAGAAATATACAAAGGGAATGAAACCAACGGCTATCACAAATCACAAATAAAATAACATGGGCAAATTTATTATCACAAACGAACAATAAGATTCAGATTCAGATTTAGATGCAGAGATGCAGATTTTGAGCTACAGGGAAAATATAGAAATAAAGCATAAATAAAGAATTCGACCTTTGTACAAACTATGTATAGAATATAGAATATTATTATAGTATTATATAAAGTAGAATATCATGTATGATCTTTTCATTCGGACCATAGCCCATTTGTAGGAACGATCACACATTAAATATGTGTATAAGATAAAAGATGTAGAATCACGATAGAAAAGATACACCTAATATTCAAATATCTCGAGATAGTTGTTTTGCTTGATGTGACATCTAATATTTTATGCAAGCACACTTTCTTCTTTCTTCATGTGATAAACAAAAAAGGTTCCTGCAGCAAATTGTAGTATGTAGAAGAACAAGAAAAACAATAAACTACTATAAAGAACCACTTTTAACCAGCAATTAGTTATGTGTTTATTTTGCTAGTTTTTCATTAGTCGTCATTCTTCTTGCTGACACTTGACATTCATCCGCTCATGTAATTTACAGTGACAATCACAATCCCAATGTGTGATGTGAATGTCGTGTAACACTGCTAACTCCTAACTACATGGAGAATTTAGAATGTAATAGAATGTCGAATGTAGACTGCGACACTATTATAGATACATACTCTAGTTATTTACTAGTTATTTACCACTATCCATAAAATTTGACTTTGTGCATACGTGTAAATAGTTTGAGTTTTGAGATTGCTTAAATGTATCAGTATTATTATTGGTATTGTTATAGATTATAGTACTGAAATAAAAGAGATTAGGAAGTGGTTCTATGTTTTTAATTTTTAATCATGGAACTTTTTTATGTATAGATGTCTATAATCATATACTTCTCTAAAACACTAATTCTGTCTGTGAGTCCGAAAAGTGTTCGAAATAAATGTCAGAGGTTAA
>JAQGBH010002543.1:0-23921 GCA_034698265.1 Sminthurinus aureus
ACCTCCATGGGTATGTATTCAATTTGAGACAAGGGCCCGTTGACTTTTCGAACGTTTATGCGAAACGGACCACCCTATTGTAGGGGCTATAGACTAGAGACTAGGGACGAGGGGCAGAAAGTAGAAGAGAAAATGCAATGAATAAGCTAGAAAAAGTAGATATAAATGTATGTATACAATCCAAGAAAGAAGAAAGAAGAAGGAAGAAGGGGAATACATACATAAGAATGAGAGGAGGAGGAGGAAGAGCTCCCAAAGTTTTCTTTTGATTCTGCCTCCAACTTGATTATATGTGGCGGTATTTCTTCTTATTTTACTTGTTCTCCTGTTCCTTCTGCTCCTTCTTTGTCGTCATCCTCATCATCACCATCACAATCTTCCTCTTCTTTGTCCTCTTTCTCATTTTCTTCTTCTTGGTCTGGTCTGGTCTGGTCTGGCCTAGTCTGGTTTAGAAACTAGAACTAGAGACTAGAGACCAGAGACTTAATGTGGAGAAATAAGTGCTTATACATTATACATATTTCAACAGTTGAGCAAGAAACTGAAACTGAGTGTGAGCATTAATTTCAGAGAGTTTGCATCCAGTATGTACAGGGTTTGCTTGTGCAGGGTTTAGGAAAGGACAGAATAGTATAATCTTCATAGATACGTACATACATATGAATGCCAGGCAATATAAAAACTATATGCATGTTTTATGTATATGTATGTATACTACCAATTTACTTCCGCTGTACTTTGTATGCAAACTTTACAATCATGCAGAAAGCGAAAAGGCGAAAGGGAGAAAGCGGGAGACTGGAAGACTGAAATACCGAGAGACCGAGAGAGAGGAGGCGAATCCTCAAAGATAACTAATTCTTTGAGCTGTTTTAAAATGTAGCATTAACTAAGACTGAGTTACTAAAGTAATATTAAAGCCTCTACATGAGTTCATTCTCTAGTCTCCATCCTACAGCCTCCGTTTTATATCGACATGATTCCATGTTTCACAGTTGTGTCGAGTGTAGTAAACTGCTGAATACGGACGAAGCAAGTAGTTTTTGCACTAGGTACTAAATACTAGAAACTAGCAACTAGAAACTAGACTCTAGACTCTAGAAACTAGACTCGCACAAACTATTAACTTTGTGACTTGTTTGAACTCTGCCCTCTTTCGCTTCCACGGCTTCGGCCTCAGTTTTGGCCCTACTTCTCTCACACTCTCCTTTTTGATGCTCAGTGAAAGTATGTAGAACCATGTACTGACAAGTGAGTTTTGTCTAGTATTTAACGGTTCAAGTTGGATTGTTCATATTCTATTCTTTTCCTTGATATGACGACACGTAGGATCATGGTAGATGGTAGATACTAGATACAAGAAGATGGAGGATTGAGGATGTAAAATCATTCGTTATTGTCCAGTTTCGTCCACTGTTTGAATTTGGATTTGGTACGTGTAGCATGAAGCGCGTGAGACGCAAAAGTACTGTGTTCATCTGTGTACAGTGAACACGAAGGAATTTGTAGCGAAAAAAGGGATTACAAATTGGGAATGTGTCTTCTTCTTTTCCCCCTGCTCATCTTTGACTTGGGCTTTCACTACCTCAGATCGATAGTATTATAGTATATGGTACAGTGGGTTTTGGTTTTGACTTTTCTTTTTGCCCTTTCCATTTTCGGATTTTCCTGTGTATCCGCCTGGAAACCTTGATGGAGATGAGAGGTTGTAGGTTGTAGCGCACTGTATACAGCATCCACAGTACACAGTACACATTTTTCACCCTAGAGTTAACAGACTAGGGTGTCTACTATGTCTGTATGTATTGTTACTTGTTCACATGTTACGTTTATTGGAAATTGGAATGAAGAGGAACATGAACATGAGGATCCTGGATACAAATAGAAATACACATGTTTTTTGAGACTCAGGATTCAAGATTAAAGTCTTGAGCCTTAAGATTTCACGGTTGTTTCGGCAATTGTTCTGTAATCTGTAATTTAAGATCAAAGTCCATAATATATAGGTATATATGTGGAACTTGTAGATAGATTTTCTGGAATCTAGAATCTAGAATTCAGAATTCTATATTGAATGTACATTTGTACATGTGTTGCGAATGGACGAGTGAACATTGAACAGTGAACAGTGAATAGGACAAGATTTTGGCGACATGGGAGTCGTTGTTGTTGTGAAATTATATTATTCTCCAATCTCCGAGCTCCAAGCTCAAAGTACTGAAAGCGTACTGAAGGAGTACAATACATAATAGACGGAAAATCCATTTAATTGTGTGGAATAAATGAATTTTCTTTGACGAGGCATTGGAGTGCACTACGAGTGTCGTAACTACAAAGGAAAATGAAGTAAGTAAGCAAGTGTAAATTATTGTTGCGAAGCGGAACGTGGAGAAAGAAAGAAAGAGGGATAAAGAAGAATAGGAATGAGAAAAGGAATAAGAATAAGAATAAGACTCAGAGCAGGATGAAAGAGTAAGGAGTGTATTGAAAAGGAAACTAGTTTTGGGTAGTTTCTCCCTTTTGCTTCCTTCGTCTATCTATACCTACCTACAACCTACATGTATCTATAACATACGATCTACAATTTGCAATCTACAGTTAGGTTTAGTTGACTCTTCCAACTAGTTGTGAAGGAAGAAGAGGAGGAAGAAAAGTTGTACTTTCACTTTGCTAGTCGTACGATATTATGGGTGATTGTGAGACTGTACTATACTTTTTACACATGTATTCCTTATGAGAAAGAGAGAGAGAGAGAGAGAGAAAGTAAATAAAGTGAGAGGAAGAGAACCAGAATCAGTATTATTATTATTATTATTATTATTATTATTATTATTATTATTATTACAAAACCTACATGAACAAAATGTGTTTCCTCATGTATGTCCATTTCTGTATATTTATGTGTTCTCTATTTTACATTTGTTTACAGTTAGTCACAAGTTTGGTTACGGTCTAATGGATGCTGGAGAGATGGTGGACTTGGCTGTGAATTGGGCGGGCGTACCTCCACAGCACATTTGTAAATCACGAGAAATTCGAGAAGATAGAGAAATCCCTGGTGCTCATCTTGCAAAAGTTAAGGTCTTTATGGATGTGGATGGATGTGCTGGAACCAATTCAGAAATTCGCCATTTGGAACATGTTCAGTGCAAAATTTCTTTGAGGTAAGTCAAAGTCAAAGTCAAACAGCCTTCAAGTCGGAAATTATGATGATGATAATAATACATAATACATAATATAAATAGAAATTACATGATAATGAAATGAAAATGGAAAATTACTATTAGTATTTCTTGTGATGTGTTCTCATATTTTACGTGATTTCTTTTTCTACCATTGTACACTGTATAATGTATAATGTATAATATAAGATGTGTGATGGATACAAATTACAAATTTAGTGAAAAGGAGGATTATCATATCCTCCGCAGTCCGCAGTGTGTACGATGTAGAATGTAGAATGTTTTATTTCATTTTGTCATTCTTTTCTTTTCTATTTTATAGATTCTTTCCTCGTGGAAATCTCCGGATTCTCCTAACATCCCCAATGGGGACCACGTCAGTACTTTTATTTGAGCGACCCAGAGACGTGTCCAGCTCAAATTTTGACGATTGGCCATTCCTCTCTGTACATTTCTGGGGGGAACAGGCTCATGGAAGATGGACACTAGAGATTATCAATTCAGGCAGTCGTCGCATTAATCAACCGGGTATGTACTATGTACCTATCTATCTATCTATCTGTTTATCTATCTATCTAGCATCTAGTAGTATCTACTTTTTCCATGTTCTACGTAGAGAAAGAAGGAGAGAATAAACTTTGCTCTCTGAATCTTTCTTCCTTTCATCTGCATTCCTCAACTTATTTAGAATTCGTCGTATGAGTTGTCCTATTTACATTTTTTTTTTAAATTTTGAACTCTATCCACGTAATTTTATTATGTACACTGTATATTGTATATTTGATATTATAGCAACTCTGAACAACTCTGAATTTTTTATCCATGAATTAGTGGTGAATGGTGAATCTTTATAAATTGTACATCTCAAATGAGTCCTTTTTTCCTCGTTACAGTGTTTTGAATAATTCATAAGTGGTTTTTATTATTAAAGGCATAAATTCTGTAGTTTTTTTTCCTCAAAAAAAACGAGACATGATGAAAAAACCGAGTCATTTTAGATTTTAGATTCTAGATTCTAAAAGTCACATAGTTTTTGCATTACATATTTGGATACTACTGTAATACAATATATAATATATAATATATTTTATAATTCCACTACCATTTACGTAGCAAATGTTACAGCTTATAGCTGATACTTTATACGGTATACAGAGCACAGGGATGGAGACAAGAAAGTAGGATTTTCCATCCGTTGGATTTTTTATATTTAACCAGTAGGTCAACCGAAAAATTCCACAGAGAGATCCATGTATATATATATATATATATAGATACAGATGCACATGAAAGAGTGAAGACTCGAGATTCTAGATTCCAGACTCCCGACTCGAGCCTCCAGAGAGGCCAGTCAAGCTTAAAGGATGTTAACTTTCTTGTAGGATAAAAACGTCAGACTGTCAGTTGTCACATAGCATAGTCGGATTTTATAAAGATTTTTTTCCATTTCTTGACTTTCCCCCTTCTTTCTTTTTGGTCTTCCGCTGTTATTTGCTTTGTCGAAAGGACATATTATATCATATATCATATATCACCATTTCTCCATCTTTCTTTATATTTTATATCCCATTATATATGATTTTGTAACGTAGAGATGCAAACTGGGACTAGAAAACGAGAAACTTTAAGCCCTTTTTTTGAGTCTCAAGTCTCAATTCTTAGGAGAAAGAAACTATAGATGAAAACATGGAACATGGATTTTGAATAGACAAAAAGCCTTGTCTTTCTTTCTCTCGTTTTTTTTTGAATGAAATAATATTATAATAATAATACATAATAAGGGAATTTACAAGCAACATGGGAAAGTAGAGAGTAGAAAGTAGGACGTGTTGAGAATGAAATAATGTTTTTCCAATTTATATTTGACAGAATATTGAATGCTAAAGATATTCTTTGGCAAATAGAAAATTGAAATTGATATTGATTTTCCTCTATGTACTGAATACTGTATACATATCAAGTCAAGTGTGTTCCGTCAGCCATAAATTTTGCATATTTATGTATGTATACCAAGAAGAAGGAGAAGAAGAAAAAGGAGATGAAGAAGAATATACGTCGTTGATATGTATTTATGTATCATGTCTAATGTATAGTGATGGAAAAGAGGATCATGGATGAATGAATGCACGTATATTATATGGTATTTGCTATGTATGTATTTGATGTATGTATCTTTTTTCTACACACAGGAATTCTCAAAAAGTGGCAATTGATCTTGTATGGAACGGATCAAAATCCTGTACGCCTTCGTTCTCGCTCTTTGAACACGCCACAGCAACCAAGTTTTGGACCCGGAGCATCCGTTCAGACTCCATATAGACAAGTTCCGTTACAACAGCAGCAGCAGCAGCAGCAGTCACTCCCACTTTCACAGCAACAGCAGCAGCAGGGCTCTTTGATACCAAGATTTATTCCTCAGGAATATCTATTTCCTGGAGCGAGTGAAACGGTGCCTCAAGTTCAAAAGACTCATATGATCCGTTCCCAATGTAAAAATGAATTTTGGATTAATGATCTCGCGATCTGTGTCAACGATTGTCCAGAAGGGTATTGGCTGAGTAAGTTGAACTTGACTTGACTTGTGACTTGATTTTCATTTTTCAAAAAACCTTGTATGAAAATGTATGCATGTGTGAGATTATTCATATCTTTAAGGAACAGTTTTTTTAATCTTGTTTTTGTCTGTGTGTGCAGTGTACAATGACACACATTTTACATTTTGCAACACAAGTACCCAAGTTTTCCCAAGAATTTATAATTTATTTACTTTCTTTCTTTCATAAAAAGGATGTAATCATCCGAATAAAAAAAGTTTTAATGAAACTTTTTGTCTTTTTAAAATTACGTTAATGTCAGTTGATTTTTTGAATCTATAAATTCTCGTAGTACATATCTCGTGTGAATAAATTTTGTGGTTTTAGACTTTAACTTACTTTCTTTCTTTTTTTTTTGTTTTCTTGAAAATTTATAGATGCTGAGAGAAAGGAATGTCTCACATGCCCACAAAGATGCAAAAGTTGTCACAACGGCACCTCCTGTACAGCTTGTGAGCACAATTTAGTACTTTTTGAAACTTATTGCGTGCCCATTTGTCCTATGGGGTATTATGAAGCGGATTCCTCCTGTGAATTGTGCCAGTCTCCGACCTGTTCTTCATGTGCCGGGCCTTTAGGGAGTGAATGTGTTCGTTGTAAAGGAGGACTTTATCTTCATGAAAATAATTGCGTCCCACAATGTCCTGGTGGAAATCGTCCAACCGAGTTTGGTGAATGTCATTCGTGTCCCGTGGGTTGTCATTCCTGTACTTCACAAAAGTGCATTGTTTGTAGCAAAGGCTATCAACTGAGTTCGGACCATACTCGGTGTATAGAATCTAATCCGGTATATAAAAAACAGTATAAATAATAATCATATAAATATTTTTAGTGAACAAAATTTTGCATGAAAAACGCAACGAAATTTTTTTTTTTTTTTTTTTGAGTTGTTTAAAAGAGAATGATTCCGCATATTTAGATGTTTATTTTTTAGATGATGTACAGATTTACATAGAACATAGACTGTGTCATAGTTAAAAACAGTATCAAAATAATAATAATAATAATTACAATTTTTTTCCCTATTAAATCGGATGCATAATAAACGCATGCATAAAAAAAATAAGAACAAAGTACCTACGAACAAAACATGTTATCATCTTAATATATTTATATAATATAATTTAAGTTGTATTGTTATTATTTTATTTTATTTTTTCTTCTTATTTTATTCTTATTGTGTACATAGTATTATATATTAATATTATATAAAATATTATTATTATTTACTTTTTAAAATATTTACTTCTTACATGCACTAAAAATGTTCCATCGATGTATATAATATATCATCGTTGATCGTTGATGTACAGAAACATAATAATATATAGAAATGTTAAGCAACAAAAGAGCTGAAAGAACACAATAGAACTTTTTTTTTGTATCAAAATGACGTACAACGTACAATACATGATTGTCTGTTCGCCATTCTTTTGTTATTTTTATCACTATATACACACACGCTTTTATTATAATTTTTAATACTTACGATTAGCATAATATCTTTTTTTTAGCTTTAGAAATGTGTAAATATGTATGATATGATATTTTAATGTCTAAAAAAATGTATATACACTATATTATGATATATAATATTATTATAATTACTATCATTTTACTTATTTACTTTTACTTCGCTGATGTAAACTGAATCACTTAATAAGAACAGTACAAAATTGAGCGCATGGAACGTGGATCTTTTGGTTGTGGTTTTCTTTTTTTTCGCTTCGTTTTTTTAATTGTGTGTTTTCGTTATCTATCGTTTGTGTCTTCGTCTTTGTCGTCTACCTCTATTTCCTTTGTATAAAAACAAAACCATATCTGTACTTGTATTGTACCTTTTGTATTTATTTTTTATCATTATTTTCTTTGTAAAAAGAACACATAATACATATATACGATTTACACACTAATGATTTGTATTCATATGGATTTTTAAAAAATATATCTGCATGACATGTGAGAGAACCATTATAAAAATGTTAATTGATTATAAATAACAAAAAATTGTTAATAATAATTATCATTAGTTACAGCTTTTGAACTGAACTGATTTGGTGGTTATTAATATTTAGGTTTGTCCAGTTGGTCTGTATCTTGACAAGGTCACACAAGAATGTAATGGCTGTGGCAGTCCAGAATGTCTACATTGTACCCAACGAGATCAATGTGTAGAATGTCAAGACGGATATTATCTCTATAAAGGACAGTGCCTCCAATCTTGCTGGGATGGATTGTTTTCATCCACTAATAAAAAAGAATGTTTTACTTGTCCTAAATTGTGTACTAAATGTGATTCGACCAAAACATGTACAAAATGTCGAGGAGATGGTATGTTGGAGGAAGGAGGCTGCGTCCCGCATTGTTCTAATGGGTGAGTAAATATAACTTTTTTGATATCATACCGTTCCGTTATCACCATCATTAGTTTTTGACTTAACCGTTTGCCCACTTGCCTTTTTGGTTTCGGTTTTGGTTTTGGGTTTTTTGGGTTAGGAATGAAACATAAAACATAAATAATGTAGAACACTTATGTGGAATTCATGATTCATAAGAGATATATTATACTCCTTTTTTAGATAGATATGGTTTATGTGTTTTATATGTTTTATTATGTAATGCAATATTGTTAGGATCTTTGAGTTAGGAGTTGGGATTTATGAGCTTTTATGTGCATAAAAAAGGACTTGGTGAAAATCCGTGTAATGGGAATTTGCAACGTGACTAAAAAGAAAGATGTAGGTTGTGTGCAATATGTGCGCTACACATATTATACAGACGTAAGAACGTTTCATTCCAGATTCCAGATTCAGAATCTCAATATGTATAATAATATAGTTTTGAGCTCAGGAGACTTGTGGAGTTGAAAGGGTACATCTTTCATATATCTGGAAACTGGATTGGATCGGATTAGATTAGATATTATGAAGTATGATACAACACACATACAGTAGTATGTAGTTGATATGTACATTGGTGACTGTACTCTTTTCTATTCACGGATTTCTTACTTACACGACACATGGGAGAAAATTTCACCCACTCAATTTCTAATGCTGCTTTCTCCAATCTTTTCATCAAGAATCAAGATATTTGAGGCTGGAGATGTGAGACAATCTCATTTATTCATGTACAGAACTTTCACTTGAGTTTTAAGTTTCGGGTTTTGAATTTTGAGTCGTATGCCTTCATTTATTTCATCCTGAATCCTAACTGTTCTAGCACAAAAATATAAGAATAATATAGAACAAAACCAAAGGCTGCATGAATTTTTAATACAATAATTTTGAGTTTGGAGTCGTAATAAAAGAAGATCTGTATATCCTGGAGATTACTACGGACTATGTAAAATCTCAAGTATTTTAAAAGTATAGAGATTTCAGAGAAAACACTATACTACTACATAGAGTACGTAGAAAAACAACAATAACATTTAAGATTCAATATTCGTATTGTGGCAAAACTTTTACCATTGAGAATTTAATTTAAAACTTCATCGTCTCATCGTCAAGACTCGAGAGTCGAGAGTAATAATATCTTTTTCATTTTTAGTTAGAATTGAAATAAGAAAGAGCAGAGACATGAAATATCTGTAGAATGCCAAATGCCATAATATTAGAATTTAGAATTTTTCATTAAATGTATACATGTATAATTTCCTCACGTCCAATTTCCAACATAATAATATTATTATACAAGATATAAAATAGTATACAATGTACACAATACACAAAAAGTATGTAATTCAACAATAAAATTGGAATTTTTCAGATTTTTCAATGAGATTGGAATGTGTAGCCGTTGTTCTGTGGATTGTCAGACTTGTATAGGAGCAGCTACGACAGATTGTGTGGCATGCAATGACGGGTTTGCAGTAACAAAGCTGGGAACTTGCGTACGAAAGAACGCCTTGATTGAAGACTATACGAATAGTAGTGGGAGTCGATTGAATTCCTGTCCAAACGGATTCTGGCAAACTCATAATGATGGGTGTCAGAAATGTCACTCTACTTGTTCCAGATGTATTGGTATGATAATAATAAACCTTTTTTTGTAAAATAGAATTTTATTTATTCGCTATAAATATGTGCAACATTTAATATTATAATGACAAGATATTCAATATTCAGTTTTATTTGACAACCATTTAATATTGTACTTAATACAACCCACGGCCCACGAAATATTATTATAATAGATAATTTTTGACGTGTTTTTAAAACAGGTGGTATGCCTTATAATTGTAAGAGCTGTGTCCCTCCATTAAGATTGGATAGAGGAAGTAGTCGTTGTATACCTTGTTGTCAGTCTTCTGATGACGTAGATTGCTGTCACTGTGATACTAAGAGACAAAGTGTAGAAACTCCTTTCACAACTAATTCTCATGGTAAGTATAATTATTTATTATTTATAATTTATACAACATGATGTGTCCAATGTACAGTTTAATTATATTATAGTATGATGATATTGACTATACTATGTTTCTTAACTAAAATGCCCACAACACATTTAGCGACATGTTAAAAAGCAGATAATTTTAAGCTGTAAACTTCCGTTCAATATTCAGTATTAGTAGAAAGTGGAATATGTAATGTGATGATAGTTTTTATTTTTTGATGCTATTCCGTATATTATTATTATGTAGGGTAAAATATAATTATCAACAAAAAGTGAAAATGTTCTCGACAGTTTTTACGTTAAATTACTTGTGAATAAGTAAATAGTACATAGTAAATACGTAGGAGAGCCCACATGAGGCTAAAAATGGAAGAAAGCAAAGGAAATAGACACAGGCCGATAAAACACAAAACGTAAAAAGGTAAACTGGGAAAAGATAACGAGAGTATAGAACAAAGAGAGAAAGAGATAAAAAGGAAGCGAGTGGGAGCAGGAAAGTACGCTATAAATGCCAAAGACACCACCGTAGAATATTTCATAATATGTTTAGTGATCCAGGGACTGAATTTGAATTGCAGGCCGTATGAAAGAAAGGAAAAGATCATATAGTATATATGTATTATGTGTACTGTAAACTGTATATATATATAATATACGTAAAGAAAGAAAGAAGAGAAAGAGAAAGGCGAGACATGAGATGGAAATTTAATGGAAAGCGTTCTTTCCCTTTTAACATTTTATATCTGACAACACACGTTTTTGTTCTCTTGTTTCTGTCTTTTTCATAGGCGAATGTCATATTGTGAGCCGTCGTGTTTCGGAATCAGACGAGCGTCAGTTTTCTGGGAAATGGAGTGACTCGATGGTACTAAGTTTCTTTTGGCTGTCCGTCTTCCTCGTAGTTGCAGTCCTCATTATTTCACTACAAAGAAGACGTCGTCGTCATCATCATCATCTTCTTTCCGTCTCTGGAAAATCCTCGGACTTTGAAGCATATGAAAATGTTAGCAAATCTTCAAGTCATTTTAAAAACAATAGTAAAAATCATACAAATACTTCAAAATATATACCAGTCCGTTTAGGTGAAGATTTACAACCCTGTGATGATGATGGATATAGTAATAATAAAAATAATTCATATTCTCTATTTAAAAGTAATCATGATGAAAAGAAATTTTTAAGAAATATTAATGATGAAGAATATGAAGATTACGATGATGAGTACGACTATTATGATGATGAACATTCAGAAACAGCAGACAGCGTTCCACTTGTACTAAAAACTTAGTTAAGACTTGAATTTTAAATTTTTACTACTGTGAATATATTCAAGTATATGTATTATACAATGTTGCATATTAAAATTATTATTATTGTTAAAATGTTGTTCTATATATATTAACGCTTATACATTTTGTGTATATTGTGTGACGATGGAGTTTTATATAAAATACTAATTATATCGTTTTGTCATGAAAAAATTGTTCAAAAATCAGAGAGAGAGAAGAATATTATAATGTGTACATAATATATTCGTTGTTTTAAACGAGAACTAAAATATTATGTACTCTCGAGTCTCGAGTCAAAAAATATATGTTAATGTACATTATATAAACACTTTTGAGTTTTATATAATTTTTTTAAGATTTTAAGATGTATAGAATATTTAAGTATCATGTACAATATTCAATATTATACAAAAAAAAATAATCCTTCCATTTAAGAAATTGAAAATGGTTTGGAAAAGGGGCCAGCCACAACAACTCAGTTTTTATAATATATAATGCATAATTATTTGTACAACTATATTATTATTATTATGGTTTTTGACTTGAGAATTTTTTTTATAGGAACGTATATTATGTTGTTTTGTAAATTTTATGAAAAATGATGGTAATAATTATAAGGAACGTATAATGTAATGTCTAATGTCGAAAAAATGCGTGGAAAAATATGATGGCGCATATAAACTTTTCAATTCGCAATGGAACGCCAATAACTCGTAACTTACTCGAAACTCAAAAACGTAAAATTATTGTGAAATATTTTGTATTTTCTGTTATAATTTAGGATGTGTGTACACATAATTACTGTGAAAAATTAGTTATTGAATTGAATTTAGTTCTGTCATCTGAAAAAATCAACTATAATTGATTTCGTTTTGTATAGACTTTTTACCAGAAAGTACCAGTAGATAAGCGTAAACACAGAAACACAAACACGTATTATATTATTATACTTTCCAGTCCAACAAAGAACAAAACGTGAAAAGAATCTGTAAGAACAAATTAAGGTGGAAAACATGTGCAATGTTAATAAATATATATATATACAAACATGTACTTAACTGATGGCGAAGTTCTTAAATATTGTTGTAATGTTATGTTATAAATGAAATGATCTATAGCGAATGAAAAGTTTTCTACTGATGAAACGAAAACACTGTCGAAAGTCCATTATATAATTCCTAGATATAGATATAGATATAAAATATTATGATACATTTATAGGTTATGATTAGGCTAATATATATTTAATATTTACAATGAAGACTTCTATAGAGTATAGATATATAGTAGGAAATAGGAAAGAAATTCAAATACTATTTTCCACATGAAATTTCTTGAAGATTTTTTATACAAAATAACAAAAATGTATAAACGCGATAAAGGATAAAGATAAACTACAATCTTTGCATGATAACTATACACTACTGCATGACACTACTGATACGTGTGTGTTAAAAGTTCATGAATTATTATTATATTTAGTGTTGATATACATTGAACATAAAATTATAGAGAAAATATTCAAGGTTATACTTATATATAGGAGTTAGAAAAATAGACACGTGTATATATGTGTGTGAGAACGAACAAATCAAGACAAAAATTTTATACCACTTACTTATGTACTACATTACTACTACTACATGTGTGTTTAATGTTTAATATTGGAAAGAGGTTCTCCGAGAAAATAAATGACTCACATAATCGCTAAGTGTAATGTTTTGAAAGGGTGCTTTACTTACGCAATTAAACTGCAAATTTGAACACGTTTTACTTAGCGAATGAATGATAGAAAACTTTGATGAGTCCTGTATTTTCTCAGTGAATGTCTCTCATTTAATTTGATTTATATCTGATTGCATAATATCTAAATTGTATTTGTAACTTGTATAACTTGTAATAGTGATAGTGACGTATTTACTCTTATAATATTATTCTTGTTGAAATTATACGACGGCTAAAAACATAATATATTTGGTGTATTTTATATATCAAAATTTATATCTCAAAATTTTCCAAAGCTCAAGCTAAAAAATTCAGTCGAGAATAATTATTACAAACTATTCGGTAACCAAAATCATCAAATATTATACACTACAAAAAATTGTCATGTAACTAGTATCTACTACATTTTATAGTTAGTTTATATGTATGCTCGTTTTGTTTTGTTAAAGGCATAACAAGAATAATTATTATTTTAGCATCGCATAATTTTGTCGTACTCTGTAATATTATTGTTTAATCAGCAAAATATTTACAGGAACATATGTACAATGTACAGGAACAACTCTGCATAATTCACTGTATGGACTCTGTTCATCGTACTAATTATAGTTGTAATAATGTAATACAAATAATTATAAATGATAAGCAATGACTTTTTTATATGTGTATGAAGTATATGAAGGGTGATTTTATTTGTTCTTTACCCTTTTAGTTATATGAGACGCCAGCACATTGTACTACTACTACTATAGATTGTAGAGGATAAAGAAAAATATTTTTGTGATTTTTTTAATTTTGATGAGGTTATGTTTGTTTGTTTTTTTTTTGCCTAGTTCGTTTCAGGTTTGTATATTGAATGATTTATTAATGGAAGGAATTTGAATGTATGCAGATTTGAAGAGTACAATAAACCACATTATATGATGTACGACTACGAGATATTCGATTTTATATAAGAAGAAAAAAATGGAACAGAGTTTGAATCGTTATGAAAAGTGAGTATAGTATAAGTATAATATTATTGAATTGATTGAAGACGTGAATGTTTGAGTATTGAGTGAGTGAGTGAGTATTGAGTATAGTATAAGTACAAATGCATACATCAAACACAAAAAAATTGGTAAATTTATACTATAAATGCATAAAATGTAAAATATGATATGTGTGGCGTGCACTTGTGAGACTGCCAAAAGTATTTTTGTCATTATAAATCTACATAAATTGTGCAGTCTGTCATAAGTCATAAAAAAGAAACTCTCATTGATTGTACCTTTTATGTTACAAAAAAAAATTGAATAAATAATCCACATTGAGTAAAAAAAAATTACTATGAAGCTGGACAATTTATAGCTGTCATTTCAGATTTATTCATGTAAACTACCATGAAAAGAGGGTCACAAAATAATATATGAATAATTTTTATCAGTTCTTACTCTGATAATATTGTATCAAAAATTAGAAATTAGTATATAGTTTACACATGAAAACATGTGTAAAGCCATCTATTCAATTTACAGTTTACAGGACAATAATTGTAGAAATGCTTTAGCGCAAAATTATTGCTAGGATTAAAAGGGGAATAGCAACAATGGACAAGGTACTGGATGAAGCCTGACCAACTTTCGGAGATACTGTCGTCTTTCGAGTGGTTATTTTTGTTGTTGTGGAAGGTCGTTTAGTTGTCGGTGGATCTACATAATAAATGTAGACAGCGTCTATGAGAATGAAATCATCTGGACCCGAAGTTACCCCAACAAATTTGAACTGTAAAAAAATAAGAAAAAATTAAAAATGGAATTGTATGGAAACATTGCCGGAAACATTTCCAACGTAAAGAAATGAATAGAAATAGAAATCCTTTCAACCCGGGAAAAAGCATTTGAATTTTCTGCAGATTTTGTGGACAAAAGACAAAAGTGATTATTTAACTGAACAGTTAAAACAGTGATTAAAAATGGAAATGAATCAGGAGACGAGTTTAAGGCTGTTTGAGCAAGGTGCTAATTTCCTATTCCTTGATGTTCCACAGGGAACAGAAATTGGGATTGACATGCAAAGTTGGAATACAGGAGAAAAATTCCGTGGTATTAAAATGATTCCTCCTGGTTTACATTTCATCTATTTTAGGTGAGTAAACACATAATATTGTTTTAAAATAGTTAAATTATCTACAGTTTTGTTCAATTGTAATGTATAATGATTCTGATTTTCATATTTGATTTAATTCTACAGTGCTGTAAATAAGGAAGGAAATGTAGCACCTCGTACAGGATTTTTTCACAACTTTGAAAAAGAAGAATTTTTAGGTATAATAATATATAATAAAAAAGTGTAAAATTTAAATGCCTCAATTTAATGATACATTTTAAGATTATTAATAATGAGTAAATAATTAAATCATATGCAAAGTCAAATAATTATTATTATTGTTGATTCGTTTGTTACAGTCAAGCGATATGACCCAGCAAAAGAAGACATTGTACATCAAGGTAGTTATAGTGTGTTCTTTTGATACTAGTTGTGCATTTTTATAAAAAAAACACAATAAATAACACTGGTACATGTTTAATAATTTTTGGTTTTATGTAATATATAGATGTAAGTGAAGAAGAAGAGAACCGTTTGAAAGCCTCTCTAAAAGAATTAGATAAACATCTTGGAGCTTATCCTTATGATTTATGGAGAAAATGGATTTCTTTAACTAATAGAATTACTCGTAAGTATATATATTATGTACTTGAGTAATTACCTATCATAGAACATAAAATAACAAGCATTGCATATTGCACACCGTATAAAAACAATAAACATTAACAATATTTAATATTATTTGATTTACAGCTGAGATGGTTACTCGTTTATCTCCACCAAGTGGAAGAATTCTTTCTGCACCTGAGCTTGTACTAGATGCAGACCAAACTAGTCCTCCTCCTACTCATAAATTGTCCAAATTGGAAGAGGCTGAAGCCAAGTTACCAAAAATGTCAGAAGAACCGACTAGTAAAATTAATTATTCACCTATTCCTACTCAGACATATCCTGAAGGAGCTACCCCTGAAGAAATTACTCGTCATTTTATGGACTCATCCTACAAATTCGGACTGTTACTATCAAGTTATAGCAAGTGAGTTTAAATTTTTAATTTGATATACATTATTAAAAAGGCGTCAAGTTTCAAGTTGTGTATCATGCATTCAAAATTAAAATATCTAGTAAGAATCAAAACTTTCTTTTCTTTTTTTCTAAATTGTTCTCTCTCTTTTTTTTTTATAGACCAAGTGATTTTCTTGCTGAACTCCAATTTGCCTTTGTAAATTTTCTGGTGGGTCAAAACTACACATCTTTTGAACAATGGAAATCTTTAGTACAACTTGCTACACATTCCGAAGCAGCAATATTAAAATATCAAAGTTTATATTCAGATTTTGTATCCGACCTATATTTTCAAATTTCAAATGTGGATCAAGATTTCTTTGCAGACATTGTAACAAGTAACAATTTCATTTATAGTTGTATAAAAAGTTTGTATCAAAATATTCTCGAATGTCATAGTGTAGAAACAAGACTGAGAACAAAAGTTGAAAGGTTTTGTAATTTTTTGGGTGGGAAATTTGGTTGGAGTTTTGAAATGGAGGAACTTGAAGAGGAAGATGGACCAGTTGTTGTTGATTTATCATAATTTCCTCCAATAGTTTGTGTTTTAAAAGTTTTAAACTTTTGTTTTTGTTTCTTAAAAAACTGTGTTGTACTAAAAGTGTATGTTCTATAATATTTTTTGTATTTTTCAAGAAAACAAATATGATATAAATATGAAACTGTAGGCTTTTTTTGTATCTACAATCTGTAACTTAAACTTTATGTAAATAAATTATTGAATGTTTTTGTTTTCTTTAGAAAAGTAATAACGTAGTGTGTACGAGATACGAGATTATGCATTCCAAAAAACTACTGAAATGATTTCTTACCCCTCCTTTTTTGAGTTCATAGGAAGATAGTGTGATTGAATAAGTTGTAGGTTTAGGAGATGGAAAATCCTGAATAAGCTTTCCAGCATTATCCCTCAAATCCATTGTAGCATTTCCACCCATACAATATTTTATGCTGACGGAATCAATAAGTTGTGCACTACCGGAATATGATAGACTCATATTTGTTGGACGGAACTTTTCTCCTTCAATCAGTTCAGGCAGCGCTATTTATATTTTATATACACATTAAAATTTAAACTCAATGTTTATATTTACAGAAAGGATTTTGTCTCTGTTTACTGTTTACATTGACTATTGACTCAATCTCAATATGGATATGTTATAAAAACACGTTTTAAAAAATAGAGTTGTGTAAAGAAGTAAAAATACCAAGCCAAATCCCTTCGAGATCTTTGAAAGGATTTCGGTCAAACTGTTTCGGTAGATCAATATGCATAAGTCCTCTTCCTGATGAACTAGAAAAACATAAACATGGCATTTCATAGGATTTTTCGTAAAGGCAATAATGTTAATAATTTAAACTTAAAATAAAAAGATCCAAATAATAATGAATACATGTGACATTATATTATGTACATGTAAATAAGTCCGTTCAAATCCCAACCGCGAGATACATCTCTACAAAAAATAATGAGACAAAAGAATATTATGGTTTTTTTTTAAATTCTAGTTAGCTATTTACATGATATGTTTATTGCAGTATAATAAATAATTGGAAGAATAATAATTGCTATAAATCTTAATATAAAATATGATTTGAACAAATTAGCTTACCTTTCTGTGTCTAATACGATTGTCATATTCCCTTCCACAACTTGACTGAAAAATGCGACCAGGCAAATAATAATCACTTCCGCTTCCATCGTCTTCATGTTTGATAAATAATGTATAATATTTCAATCCTTGTACTTTGAGGCGTTTGAAATGGAAAATGTATTATGCTTTAACTTCAGTGTCAAAACTGGAAAGATATTTTACTCAGCAGGAAAACTCACAACACTATTATAATAGCCGACTTTGTGGATGATTTAGCCAAGAGTCAAGAGTGAAATGACAGTGTATTTACAGTGTACAGATATATTGTACGTGGTACATGCGTTGTCCAGCTTATCTCATGGGAAAGACATTGCATTGCACATTTATCACTTTCCCTTTTTGTCGTATTTGTACTATAAACTATCAACTATAACCAAATGCATTTGACATTTGAAACAGGAGACTCACTGATAAAGGTGAGTATTGATTATTCCATAATTCATAATTCCTTCAGGGACTGTTGACTGTTCTGAGGTTGACGAAATGGTTGATTTCTCTATTAGTTTTAGCTCTTAGACGTCTCGTGTTTTCACAACGTAGATAGAAACTCAGCTATTATTGTTCTTAAAGTCCAAGGTCCATTGTGATATTATATATTATGCTCTGTTTAAAATGACATGCATGCTTAAATTTACAGTACACATCGGATGGATAATGTACACAGAACACAGAGTATAAAAAATACAATCACTCCATTTTATTTAAGGAAACCAATCCATAATCCATGTATGGTGCATGGTGAATGGAGAATGGAGAAACATGTGTGTATATTATATATATATAAAGAAATGTGATTATCTTGTATTTATTTATTCGAGTCTCAAGACATAGGGGAACATGACACCAAAGATTCTACATTCTATTTACTTTGAGCGCTTCAACTGTAAACTGTGGTCCAAAGGGTTGGAATATTTTGCCTTATCGTCCCCTAATTTTTATGTATGTTTACTTTTATAAGTAATAACTTGATTATCAAGTGTCAAGTATCGAGTATCGAGTGTGTATTAGTCAAGAGTCTGTTCATTTTCATTTTCATTTTATTGTGTGTAGAGTGTAGAATGTAAATCATAAGTAGACAAACTTTGATAGTCTCAAAATCCAGGATGCACAATTTACAGATGCATAATAATATATATTATGTTAGTACAAATTGCAATAACACAGATTTGCATTATTCAACTACGTTTTGATTTTTGATGTCCTATCCAAAAGTTAGTACTGTCGACTACTTATTATTCAAGCTTCATGGAACAATTCTTTTGCAATTGATGATTAATGATTAGGAATTAAGAATGATGTAGCAAATTTTTAATTGGATTTTCCATTTATTATCAAACTCATTTTTTTTACAACAAATATCAAATATCACAAATGACAATACTTTCTCCGCTTCATACAACATCTTGAAATGTAATACATAATTTATATTTTATATTTTACTATAATTTTTAAGGTGGGTGTGCATTTTCAAAGTCTAAAGTACAAGAATTTGTATAATAATTTGTAATTGTCTTCAAAAAATGTTCAGTGTTTGCATATTTGAAAATGACTGTCGTGCTGTCAAAAAGAAATAACCCATCTCGTGAATCGATCCAAAATACAAAGTTCAAAGTTGGTACAGTACAAAACATTTGCAACGGTGAAAGTGAAACAGGAAACACTAGACTCTAGAATCTAGACACGATACATTTGAACTTGATTGTTTTGGTTGAAAGTTGAAAGTTGCGTGTATAATATTACATTATTTATACAGTACGATTATTTTAAATTATTATTATTAAAATTTATGTCCTTGTTTCGTGTCCTACATTTTATATATTGTAGTTTTGGTGTGGTGTAAAATGAAAATATGAATCTATGTTTATTAATAATTATTTATTATTTATAAAGAGCAGGCGCATTTATTAATAATATCAGTATTCAGTATTCAATATTGAGTTTGTGTTATGCATTATGTATTATGTATTTTGTATGTATTAGGATGAGTATGCAGAATCACTTTCTTCAGGCAAGAGTGGGCTTTGTAAATTTGCAGCTGCTGCGTCAAAGGCCCGGATTAATGCTAAAAAAAAATAAAGAAAGATTAATTATTGCTCCATAATATCAAAATACATTGTGAATGGGTACATGGACTACCTGCAACTTCCTGTGCCGCCGTCACTTTCCAGTCTCGACATTCCTCCAAATCTCGTCTCCACCAGTCTCGTCGTTCGGGTTGGTCAAAAATTTCTGCTTCAAATTTCCGGCCGCAATTCAAAGCCTCTCTCAGTTTTGGAAAATGAAAGTTGTAATTTTGATCGTAAGACACTGAGCAGTTGTACCCTTCCTCGTGAGTTGACGAGGAGTAAGAGGAAAATCCGTGTAGGCCGGAAGATGATGATGATGATGATGAAAATGAGGATGGGTATGATGCAGATGCAGATGCAGATACTGATTGAACATGAGTACAAGAACTGTAGCCCAAAACTAGATGCTTGAAAACATCAAACTTGCGGGAAAGAAATGCTCTATCCAACCCCATCAACTTGTCATTGATTATTCGATGAAACAGGAGTTTCCTACTCGGGGGAAAATGAGAATTGAGAAACATTAAAATTACTTTGAAATATGAAAACATAAAATTACACATATTTTATATTTTGCTGCAATAAAATACTGCATAAAATATAAACTACAAATCGACAAGAAAAAAATCTCATCTTACTTGGTTTTCATCTGATGAGATGGTTGTTCACGCTCATGCTCGTTGTTACTAATGATGACACTGCGATTGTGCATCTAGGCAAACACGGAAAAAGACGAGATTTTGTTTTTTTGTGTTTAAAATAGCTCATAAAAACTATAAAAAATGTCAAATCAACAGTATTTTTCAAGTTTGAAGTATAAGAAAAATAAAATTGATCTTAATTTTTGAATTTTGATACCTCCGTCCGGAAATTGTCACCGATCACTTCGAGTCGCATCACAGCTGCTTGAAGGTAAGCTGGAAAGAAGAAAAATCAGTTTATCGTATCATCTAGGCTATTAATTATTAATTCCAATTTTCAATCGGGAACAAAATCATGTAATTTTGATATTTAATAAGAGAACACTTGACGCATCTTACCAATAGATATATTGGCTTTGTGTAAATCCTCGTGGTATTGTTCCATGAAGACTCCAAAAGCCTTTTGAATCTCTTCCTAAAAATTTCATAATATAAAAAATAAGTCATAATTAATGGTCAAGTCAAAATTCGATATTGAATTTCGCCTTCCTTTTTAATATGAAATAACTAATTACTAAATATTAAATTTATTTGTTGTTATTTAATATTTTTTAACGGCCAGTGAATAAACACTAAAATTACCACGTAGTCCTCCACGTTCATTGGGAGCAGAGATGAATCCGCAAGCAAAACTACCAACCCTGAGATTATTCGACCTGTAATAAAAAAAGAGTACAGTAAAAAGTTTAAAGTTCTGCACTTGGATTCGGATTTGAATTTGGATTGGAAAGTAGCCCAAATATAAAATGTACATTTGAGGTATTGATTATTGATTATTGATGAATTATTCTTTAAAAATTTAATGCCCCAATCTCAGTGAGTATAGCAGCAAAACACTGAGCCATGAACCACACGCAGATAAAAGATAAAACAGAGGAGAAAAATTTTGTTTCAACTGCTCAGATTGCAGATCTCAGATGTATTAAACTATCTAGAGTCTAGAAAGACTATAGATTCTAGATTCTAGATTCTAGAGTCTAAATGTAACTGACATGGAAGAGGATACGAGGAGACATGTGAAATTGTGGAAAGAGGAGAAAGGAACAGTTGAGCATTGACAATCTAAGAAAAATCCAATGTCCAGTATTTTTTCATGCTTAGTCATAAACCGAGCACCGACCAAACCGTAAATATACAATAAACCTCCGTCCTCCATTTTCACTCTACACTCTACACTCTGCTCACAATGTAGGTAAAAAAGTATTCTGTCTCTATCTGTTTTTATATCCCTATCACACACCACACACCATATATCATAATATATATTGGAAGAAGTATGTGTACATGCGTTACTTGTGGCTGGTATAAAACCATTTCTGTTTTCTCATAAAAGTCATCTCTTGTCTCTTGTGTGTGTTGCGTATTGAGCATTGAGTATTGGCCAGATTTTAGATTCTAGATTCTAGATTCAAAACAAGAGACAATAAGTGCCCTGTCATCAATTGTTAAAGAGATGACGCCTTTTCCTTATTCTATTTATTCCTTATACATAGTACATAATTCACAGTACGCAATTCAACTCTCAATTTCTCCACATGTTTCACTTTCCTCAAACCTCAAGCTCCAAACTCCAAACTCGAAACCCCATTTCCATGCGATTCTCCTCATGAGGACTTGTACAAAAACAATAGCGATAAAACAGCAACACGCTCACACACTCACACAGAATAGCTTATTTCAATTTATCACTTGTACTTGTAAAAGACGAGGCTGGACTGGTTTTTCCTTCGTCTACCGGCTACCGGTATTTTCATATGAACCATGGACAAAACAACCATTAACCATGAAACCAGCTGAATGTTTAAAACATGAAAATCCAAAATACAAACCTGTACCTTAAATTTCTTATGACTTGTGTCTTGTGTCTTTGGTTCAGCGGAGATGGTTTTGGCATCAAGTCTCAAGCCTAAAGTTTCTACTGTACACTGTCCACTGTACACTGTAAAGCTATAAACGCATTTAGCGCAATCAAAAAGAGCCGTATGAAAAATTCATGGGTCGGTTTTGGATTCTGGATTCTAGATTCTAGATTCTAGATTCCGGATTCTGAAGTACAGAGATTCGGTCATTTTATGAGCATAGTAAAAAAATAAAAAGGAAAGGAGAGCGAATGGTGGATTTTTTCTACTTTTCTCTTTTCTGCCCTTTGATTTTTCAAGGCAGTCTCTCGATCACATGTGATTTTCTTTCATAGAAAAAAATAGCTCACATTTTTCCAATTCCGAATGGTTGTTGAATCTTGAGACCTGTGACTAGAGACTAGAGAAGAGAAATCAGAAACTAGACAACATATGTGTACAATATGAGGAAACAAAGACATAAAAATGAGGATAAAAACTCAAGTCTCAAGTCTAAGTCCCATGTCCAATGGACATTGTCCATTTTCCAAGCTCCATGCTCCATAATTTGGAATTCCAAGTGGAACTCTCTCGCTGGCTTCTTGCCTGTCATTCAACGTTCAACATTCAGCCACCAACGGTCGACGGCCGAACGTGATTTTCTTTCCAAACTTAATCTCATTATTGTAATTAAGCCATTGATTTTACTCGTCTAGAGTCTAGAATCTACAATCTACAATCTAAAATCCAGAATATAGAATTTAGAATTTAGAATCTAGAATCTAGGAACAGTGTTTCTTATTTTTACGTAGTTGCTTTTCCCGCAAAGCCCTCAATACTCAATATGCGTTCATCGTTTATCATTTATATATTCATCTTTGATCACGAGATACATAAAAATTTCAAAAGTATACGAAATTTTAGTTCTCCAGGTTATTTTTCGTGTCTTTTACTTCACTTGGCTGTGTCATATTGAAACTTGAAACGTGGTGGAAAATACAAAATACAAGAAACAGCAGAAGAAAAAAGTGGAGAGAAAGTGGGAGCGAAAGCAGAGGGTTTATTTTAATTTTATCCGGAGGATAGGAAATAATCGCTCAATTTTTCCTTGTCCTCCCTCCTCATTACATTGTATTACGAATTATGGAGGAGTTTGGCACTAGCACTGGCACACTCCGCACTACATCTTGAGTCTTGAGTCTTGAGCTGAATACAGCATTACAGCATTCTGTCTGCTGTATTCAGTATTATGTGTCTTGTGGAGGGAGCCAAAAGTGTAAGTGTGGAGATGCATAAATATCCCCTGAGGCTGTTTTCCAT
>JAQGBH010002544.1:0-23920 GCA_034698265.1 Sminthurinus aureus
TAAAAAAGAAACGTTGCGATGTTACTTAGGATATTTGAAATATAAATTGGGAAATAACTCAGGGTGAAATAGGTTAACCTCGTATAATTTTCAAGGTATTTAATATAAAAGGAACACTGTTCATGATGGATTACCTAGACAGCTGTCACTAAATATTTCATAGGGATAAAAAAAAATCCGTTTCTCTCCTTTTATCCTGTGGTATTTCCGTGGTTGAATGTAAATAAGTACAGTATACAGTAGTTTAATTTATAATAATATATAGAAGAAAGGGTTATTCATAATTTGAAGTAGATGCATATTAATTTTAATTCTAAAACTAATAAAAACTCTTATACTTTCTCACTAATCTCAGAAATAATGACCCAGGTACAAAGATTTGAGAATGATGATGACAATGACTCGTGTAAACGTCTGTGTGGATGGATATGAACGAGAGAGAAATTCATAAACATGTGACGGTGTACACATATTATACCTACACACATCCATTAATTGTAGGTTTTTTACTTACAATCAAGTTATGTGATACGATTTTACAGCTACTTCCCTCTCATCGTTCCTCTTACTGTATATTGTATAATATTATATCAAACGTAAGCGTGTGTTTCTACACTTACGATGATGATGATGATTGTGTGAGTAGTTTTGTCATGTATGTAGTAATGTGTCACTGTGACTAAAGTTATTACCGTCATTGCAAGTAAAGGAAGAAAGGCGCAATGAAATAAGCTTTGCTTAAGAATTATTTCAAGATTACTGAGTTGAAAATGTTTTAATTACCGGAGCTTGAGATCCAGTTACCAAAGGGATTGTGTGACGATCGTCCTGGCGAGTAGATACAGAACAAGGCTCGTGAAAATTCGGACACGCACACAAAGGCTGACTATAATTTAACCGTAGATAGACTGCACTGCAAACCTGTTCATTTTAAAATCGTAAATTAGACCATAATTAAAGTTGGTACACACATGACATGGTATATTATATAGTATAAAGTATAATATAATCTATTATGGTATTCTCCTTTCCTCGATCGTACTTTGGTTTCTCTAAATTGATGTAATTTTTGAAACAAAAAGTCTCTGTCTATACATAAATTTCTAAAGTAAATTAATACAAAATGTTATGAATTTGAATATGTGGGGGGTATTTTTTTAGTTTGCAATTAAATTTAGATTTAAAGTGTAGTAAAACTGAAAGTATAATAAATAATAATATATTCAGTAATTTTGTGTTGACTATACAAAAATTTCACAAAATATATATTTAGGATTACAATTTTGAAGTAACGAATATTGTTTTTTCCTCTCTAACGGTTTTTAATCATATTATGTTGTTTTAACTGTGAATTTGAACTACAAATTAATAATTTTACCTTTCAATTTTCAACAAAAGTGTAATTACCGGCTCATACATAATATTTTGGTTTGAAGTGGAAAGTGTCTTATTTTATTACTAAATTGTTTTTTCTCGCCAAATGCATTCCGCACTATAAACCTTGATCTTTTAATATTAAAATTCACAGTAACTCCATTTTAGGTTGATTGGTGTTAATTAACTTTTACAAAAAACGGTAAATGCTAAAGGTTGGAATTTATGTGTGTTAAAGATATATACATGTATAAATTAGCTAGAGTTACATAAATTAATTAAACAATAAATAAGAAGATTAACCATAAGAGTAGGCCATAGTTATAATTACTTATACATAATAAATAATATAGAGCCGTTGATTGACAATTTAGAGAGTTTGAACTAAACTGAGTAATTAATTAGTTTTATGTATATTTATTGAGGTCTCCATTACTCACCTGTTGCGTTGCACATTCTGGAAGTAGGTATAGATGTTGATTATGAGGATAATAATGATATTTGGTTGGTTTAGAGTCGTCTCCGATTGAAAGTTGATGATTATTTTCCGAAGCTGCACTGTGTGCAACGTGAGAAGCAACAGCTAGCCAACTTGATGGACGTCCAGTCTAAAAAATGCAGTAAATAATAGTGTCATTAATTTGTAATGTTTTACGTAAGTAATATTATATAAAAATTACTACTCAAGATAATCAACTTAATATTATACACATTTTACGCGCAATAATAATTTGTTAATTGTTAAAATACATTTTACAATAGCTACAGCGAAAGAATTATCGTTGCATCATGAATCATGATTTAAGGCAAAAGGTAAAGGTAAAAGCAGGCCTACTAAAATACTTTTTTCTTCTTCATAAACAACACTTTGATCTTCATGTAGGTGAAATTGAATTGATGCTTTGAAACTTGAAAATATAACGTTAGTATATTTCAGTGAGCAAGGAAGTAGAAAGATAACCATCTGTATTTTTTTTTATCTTAGAAAGGAAGGCGTTTCATATTTTAGCACCTTAGATTTTCACGTTTATTTGAACTTCATGCAGATTTCAAGTTCAGTGCAATTTTTGAGTATGTGTATATATATATTATTATACTTATGCATCTAGACATCTTAATTGTTGATTGAGAGTTGAGAGCTGCAGAAAAAAATGCGTGAATACGCGCAATGACTCTTCATTCTCTCCAGTACCGAAGATGGAAGTTGGATATATAAATATATATATATTATGCATATATATATATATATCTTGATGAAAAAATCAAGATGCACGCATTTTTTAGTGGTTGTAGAAAAAGAATACAAGTGTATATTTATTTTAGACACGACTTTTAAACAGTATCAGGTTAATATTTTGGGTAAAAACACCATGAAAATATCTTAGTTTAAGGTTTTTTCATCACCCATTTTGAATGTGGATTTTGGTTTCTCATTGCATGGTCATATTCACGAAATTTTAATGCGGTAATCAGAATCAGAATAACTTTATATATACAATATAAAGTGAGGTTTGGGAGTTTTTCTTTTTCTTTTGTCATCACTGTGAAGTGCATACAAAAGAGATGACTTAAATTATAAGAGGCCGATAGAAGCCCGACCATTTCAACATTCAACATACTTTGATATTATCTAAATGTTTTATTTTTTTTGTTACTCTTTTATTATGTTTGTCCAATTCTTTTGTCCTTATATGACTAAAACAGGGATACTTGTACAAAAATATTTCCGGAGGAAATATATAGTACATGAAAAATGTAATAATGATATATACATTGTTGATGTATAAATGAACAAGGTAATTTTGTGAAAATAGATGCACTATTCACTGTAAACTACACACATAGTATATATTTGCTTGTATTGGTGCAGCTGATGGTAGTACTAGTGACACAATTCTGCAAATATAAATAAACCAAAAAACCATATCCTATTTCACAGCACAGGAACAATAGATCTCCTGGGTAAAGTACAATAAAATCAAAGAAACCGAATCATAGCTTTTGGTTTTGTGAACGCATTTAGTGGATCTGTGTGTGTGATGTTTATGTGCGTGTTTGTTTTTTTGTCGTCGATGTGGTATAAAGGTTTTTGAATTTTGATGATTCTTTTCTCACTAGTGAGCCTCAATAAAATTGTGTTACAAATCAAACTGGGTAGACAAAAGTATTTCTTCCCTATTGTTCAATTTGTTTATGTGTTCATGTAAGTGTATAATGTATATGGACGTGCATTCGTTTTCAAAGACATTTAATAGTAAACAGATTGGAGTTGGAGAGAAAAATACATTGTTTAAGGGTACATGGCAATATACATGCATATACTTTATGTATGTGAAATAAAGTTCACGGACTGGTGGATATGGGTTTGTAGTTTCTCTCTCTCTCTCTTTCTGTCTCTCTTGCTATCTGTCTGTCTATATGTCAACGCATATAGATCGCCTTTTTTTGTATCGAATCACAATTCATTCTTCAAAAGATACTTTACGTATACACTTACAGCTAATACATTCTGATCATCTTCACATGGAAATAATCTGGGAGCATTGTGCACACAAACACTGTAATAAACTAGACATTAGATACGTCTCGATTCTAGATGTGTGCGTGTCTGTCTGTTTGTTATGTTTACTTCATTTCGTTTTGACTTGTGTTGTTGTTCCAGAGTTTGAGTTTGAGTTTGAATATGAGTTGTATAGTCAATAGTGATGGACTCGTATCCACATTGAATTCATATAGCTTCATAGCTTACACCTTAAAATCAAGAAGTGAGTCAATTTAGAGGGAAAAATTATTTTTCATTGGACAAGTAGATGATTTTTGTATCTGTAGACTGTACGTAATGTGTAATGCTTATGTTGCTTCTAGGTTCTAGTTCTCACTTTTTTACGCGTCGTTGCAATTTGAATAGGAGAAATGGGTTTTCATCTACATTATGTATTCCACTTTTTTCTCTTGTGCACATGTTTTCCTCATAAAATACATGTACAATGTACAACCAACAATTTGTACTTGTGTGTATTGTGTGTCCCTGTAATATATAAGATTCAATGTAATCAATGAAATTCCTACTAGTTTTAATTTAGTGAGGGAAAAAGCGAGACGTCTGGGACTACATGTTATATTATGAATATAATATAATATATATTATATTATTATATTATGTATTGAATCTTTACACCATATGAAAAAACGTACTGTCGTTCTCATGGACAATGAATCTGAATCTTGAGGTAAACTTTGTAACTATGAAGAATTTTATGAAACCAACTGTCACCTTCAATCTTCAGTGTCTGTAGATTATGAGTGTCAGAGAAGGAGATCATCAGTACATATGTGATGCATTTGTAGTAGTAGTACAAATAAACAAACTATACACATAATATTATAATATTTACTACAATGTTTACGAATTCCTCAAATATACATTCTTTTTTTCCCCAAAATAACAAAGTACTAACAAGATAGATTACTTTACAAGTTGTATTATACTATTAGGATCAGGCAGTATACAAATACCGCCTTACTGGTAAGTAAGTATTGCACATACTGACCACTTTATATTTACATGCATGCTTATGTGTGTGTGCTGACTGCTGACTTAGGTGGTATTCGGCAGAGATTGGAAACACGCATTACTTTAATTTAGTTGATTTTTTAACGAAGTCAAAAAGAAACAAACGGTTCTTTACGTTTTGGTTTTTGTAACATTCTTCTTCAATTCTATTGTTTCCCCTACACTCTACGCTCTACACTGTACACTGTCAGTAATCAAAATAATATAAGTCACTTGTGGTAGTTTGTAGGCACACTCGGAGAGGATTTAAAGAAAAAAGGCAACCGTATTTTACGTGTTTGTAGTTTGTAGTAAGAAATTAGTAGTACATATACGATCAGGTATCAGAAGTATAGTTGTTACATTTATGTATACTGGATAAGTACTTGATTTATATATTTATTTTATAGTGGATAAGTTGGGAGAAACTGCACTACATATTAGTATACAGTAGAGTAATTGTGATGATTGGTGATTGAAATTTTAATGAAGTTCAAGTGACTTGTACATTGTACACAGTACTCAAATCAGAAGTGTACCCATGAATCTATAGATTTTTAGCCTTATTTACACCAATATTGGAGCTTCGGTAGAACAACAAGTAGTATCAAAGGTCAAAGGTGAAAATTCAACAAGAGAAAAGAGATATTTGAATTTCATTCAGGTATAATTCCAAAACAACCAGACTAAACTTTGAAAAGTTTAATTAGAATTTTATTTGAATTTTGAATGTTAACTAGAATTCTTAAGTGCATTATTTTTTATTTTACTTTACAAGTGTTCATTGCATGGGGATGATGAAAAATTCAGACACCGATACGAAACGTATTTCAACATTTCCTGAAAAGTTGAAGGCTACAATTTGCATTTGAAAAATGTCTCACAAACACAAACACCCGGAATGCCCCTATCCTCTTTTTGAAGCATATAAAAACACAGAGTGTTACCTTGTAGAAAACAAAGTGAATTGAAGTAAGGGCTGGGGAAGTAGCAGTGCAACTTGAGTCATTGTTTTGATTTCATTCAGAGATATATTGTGATGATTTAAAGTGTAAATGTTGTTGAATTGTTGAATGATTGTCAAGTTTTGTTGAATGGTGTAAGTCGAAGGAGTGTTTTAGTTGTGTAAAAGAATGCATGCTACTACTAAACTATTAATCCTTAAGGTGTAGAATAGCTAGTAAAAAAACTGCTTCACTGCACACTGTCTTACATTCGAAAAGTTTCCTATTCTTTTACTTGAAAGACATCTCAACAATTTTGAAATCGTGTATAGCCTTTACATGTTGTATAAGTGTAATCAAGTCTATTACTCTACGATATACGATACGCGATATCTATACCTATAGAAATATGGATATGTGCATGTGTACGTTTCTGTGGGTAGGTTAGACACATCTTTAGAAATACACGTGAAAGCATCATTCTTTCTCTATTTAAATATAACCAAGTAGCTATGTTATGAATAAAGTGCAAGCCGTAGTATAACTGTAGTAGACTTGAAAATTAGTAGACCACATTATTAACTAAATAGTGAGACTGTAAACACGCTAATTTGTAATTTGATTAAGACAATCATGACCAAGTAATTTTTGAATCAAGGATCAACGATAAGATCATTTTTAAAATTCCTTGTGATACAGGTGGAATTAATATTTTATTCTGTTTTTCGGTAAAACAAAATCATATGTTTTATAAAACATCTATTGACTAAATTCTCTTTGGATTCGTGATTCATAATTATTATCATACTGTAGAAAAGATTTTACATCAAGTTTATATGACCTTCATATTTTGTATATGCCTAAAAATTTCTTATTTTTAGGCTTGAATTCATTGTTTCAACAATGAACAATGTTGACTCTTCAGTGTATACGTATTTGAATTTTGTATGTTTGGCAAGGAATGAATTTTTTTTTTTGGAAAAGGCACATTAGTTAAATTTAGCAGGATTTCGTAATCAGGATGGTTTTTATGTACGATAGAAAATTCGATAGAAGTGATCCTATACATGATACTTCATCCTACATGTACGTTATAAAAAGTCAAATAAGCAGTTATAAAATATTGTGTACAAAAACGACAAAGCCAGAGCAATTATTTACTGTTTTGTATAGGCTTCTTGATTAGAGTTAGAAATCGTACGTTTGCAACTAACAACTCATAGTACCAATGCAATGATATGCATTGCAAACGCATGAATAAAGAATGATGTTGTTGTGATTGATTATGTGTGAAAAGACGGCCAGGATTTTACATACTATTTGCAGTGATACTTGATACTACATAAGAAACAAAAGGACGGTTGAGGCATTTTGTCAAGTCATTTGATTACTTGTTGGGATTTGGATTCACTCTCTTGAACGACAAATCGAGGGAATCACACAATAGCATTGTTGAAGTATAATTTAATGCTTACCAACCACGAAATGCATGCCCTTAAAAACATGCTTTCTTGGTATATTCCTAATTGAATAAGAGTTTAATATTTGTCAGTTTTTGATGCTGTGTGTGTTATCACGTTTCCAAAAATGAAGTTTGAGGGTTCTATATGTTCTATACTCTATGCAACTCTCCCAAAGTAAAATTTTAGAGCTAGGTTTTGGAAAGTATAGTTATGAGTTATGGATTGTTTTTAGTGCACAAAATTGAATGTAGTGTAGTTTATCATGTAGCAAGTTAAATAAACTTGCTAAAAGAATAATTCAAAATCCTATTATTTGTTTTTTGCGGAAGCATAAATGAGAAGAGAGAACAAAAGGTTTGAGTAAATTATCATATTCATTTTTGTATGCAGATTAATCGATGCATGGAAAAAGTGTAGTTCAGCAGGTGTTTAGTGTTAAAAAGATTTACTAGCTTGATTCAAGATTCAAACATGTCTATTTCATAGACGTGTAAGACAACAGTGAGAACACACTCTCTTTTACTCATTTATTTCGGGAATACGAATAGAATAATAATAATAATAATATATGGTTTATCTATTCGAATGTTTATTATATACTTGTGTCTGGTTGAGGTCGTCGTAACTTGAGACGTGAGAAATGCAAGTGTATGTTTATAGCCTTAAGTTGTACAAGAGTAACAGTAATAAATGTGTATATCTAGATACATATAAATTTATATACGTATATTTGTTTGTTGTGTTGTGTTGTGTTATTTTATGTTATGTTATATTAACTTTCGGACATGGAATGGTCTTACTACGTTGTGGCAATATCACTATATTTAATAATGTTACATAATTCAAGCACTCTACCGTGGGTATAATCATGTAATCATTATCAAGTACTATCTTGGAAGAGGTTTAGTGAAAAGTTGTAAACTTACTCTAGTTTACTCATTTCGTCTACATCTTCTTCCTTTTCTCTCTCTCTCTCTCCTTTTCTCACTCCAGTACCGCGCGCTCTCTCTCTCTCTCTCTCCCCAACAAGATAGGTAGTTGACTTTTCTAATGAGCTGTATCATCTTCGTTTCTGTATGCATGTATATGTACATGTCTATGTATATATTCCTTAATGGCTGCTTTTAGACTTGTGTTTCTTCAGTTTTATTGTCCTGATGAAACGGCAAATAATGACGTAAAATCTACTTCCGTAGCAGGTGAAATACACGTTCCGTGATTTAAGGGAGGGCACAACAGCATAAACAAAAACAAATAAGGCAAAGACCAATGCAAGACGAAGCCAACGGGCTTTTATTATTATTACTGTTGTGCAAATGTGAAAGTAAAATCTTCCTTTCTTTAACTCTCAAAAAATTCCGGACTAGAATCTATAATATCTGATTTTTTACCAAATATCATTCACATTTCGCATTTTCTTTTGTAGAGTAAACGATCAAACGAACATATGATTAAAAGTGAATATTACTTACAGTGCTACATTATGAATTATGAATTGTAATCTGGATTGTGTTTTCGTATGTTGTAATGGGACTGTGTATTTGAAATGAATGAACAGTTCACAGTTCAGATTTTGGATATCCTATAAGTTCTAAAGTAAATAAATTATTATTCTTTGACTTTATTACAACGGAACTTGAAAGTTATGGCAGAGAGAGAGAGAGAGAAATAGAGAAAGAATTATGTTCACTCCGCTTTCATTACACAGAGGTTTATTTGTATTACTTGAAACTTATGAGTTTGTGTGTACACACGAGATTGGGAAAATGATTTAATATTGGTTTTGTGTTCACATACATACATAGTAGATAGGAGCATAATTGAGAATCACAAAAGATGATGGTCAAGGGGAAGGGTGAATCTAATTGACATTTCAATTTTTTCAACTTGAATGTTATCATTACATTCACTTTCCCTTTAAAGTTTAAGCCATTATCCATTATTTGCTTGGTCAAGTTCCTTCCGGAATTTACAATTTCGAGAGGGAATCTTTTATATTAGACGAATGAAATTGGCTTGTTGTACATCATTTATATCACACTATTGTTTATCTTGTGTGTATAATAATATCAGTTAAGTTTTTTTTTCTTTACAGAAGCGATGGAAGTTTCTAGGATATATCGAGAAACATAACTCATAGTTCATAGACGTTTACTTTCAGATGACTTCATTTTATTGTTATACAACTTGGTCAAACACGAAGGTGAACGCAAATAATGCATGACTATTATTATTATTATTACGATAATCGTATACAGGTAATAATACTTACTAAAGTAGTCAGAACCAGACAACATGTAGCTATCTAGATCCTCATGATTTTAATAGCAGCGGAGTTAACTGCAATGAGAGCATAATTGCCTTTTTTCACGTTTTGTTATCAAATATACAATATACTTTTAAATTTCCTTTTAGTTTTTTAAACAGTGCAATGGCTAGTAAATGGTAAATTGTAAATCATCATCAAAATGTAGTCTAGCTGTTTTGAAGTACTTAATACTTCATATGTAGACTCATCATATAGCAAATGGAAACAAAATGGTGATTGACTGATCTAAATTACTTGGCATGAAAAAATAGAAGCTATTGAACTTCATCTTCAACTTTTTATTAATCGTTTAACTTGTGATTTATATATTAGTTTAACTTGGTTCCTGCTACTTCCGCTGTAACGATATTAGTACTATTAACTACAGGAAGGAAATGTGTTGGAAAATTAGTTGTCCATTTACATGGGTATTTGAGTATGTGTTTGAACGAAATATGTTCACTTCACTCAGACATTTCTAATTTCTAATATTATATCTAGATGGTTAGTTCAAAAACACCATTTGGCTTTTACGCCTTGCTAGTGAATTTAAGTAATATCAAAAATTTTGGTGTAGTCGAAAAACATTTTTGTTTGTTTTTTTGCTTTCATGTATATTTTTATGCTGTTTTGATTTGCAGACTAGGTTTTACTTTTTACTTTGTAGAATCCATATATTTTTGTGTACGTGAAAATTCCTTGGTAGCTCTGTAAGTTTTTTAGTAAATAAAAGTGTGAAATAAACATTTGTAGCAATTAGTAAACAAATGTTATATCATAATGACAACATAAGTAATCCTCAATCTTCATAAACACCATGTATTTCATATAGCCTTTTGTATAAAATTTTAAGTTTTGGAGTGCTGTCAAATCGTATGGGGTTTGCATTTCTAAATCCTATCATCAAATATCCATTATAATATTATGTACTATTATACAATGAACAAGATTTCAAAAGGGGAATACATAGATATTTTGGATTCTTTTTCTTTGCTTTTTTTCAATAATTTCATTCAGTCCTGTAATATTTATTGATGTCATACTTCTTATTTCTATAGTTGAGTCGGTATTAGGATAACGTCGTTACTATTATTATTAGTTTGTTCATCCTCATTAGGCATCTAGAATCTAGAGTGAACGAGATAAACGTAACAGACTGGTTTAAAGTTTGAATTTAGAATTTAGAGAATTCTTCTTCTCATACCATGAAATCGTACTCAGAATAAGTGCCCGTGTAAAACTTTAAGCAACATCAATGCATAATGTATGTGTGCATAAATACACACATACATGCAAGGAGAAATGAATACATGATTCGTGAATTTTTATTACTAGGCTTGTTCCCGTATATATATATATATATATATATATATTATTTGAGAAGCATTGTGTACTTATAAATTATAACTCGTGTCTAATAATATTTTATGTGTTTTTAAGAGCGATGGGGGGTCAACCATCCATGCAATAGTAGATTTTTCAAATTGGGAGGTTGACTGATAAAGATAATGATGAAAGAAGGAACAAATGGTATAAAAAGGAAGAATTTGAAGATTGAGAATATTTCTCGACTTGTTAAGCATACAAAAGCAACGTATCGTATCTTATAAGTTATCATGTTATGTCATGCAGTATCTATATTATATATTATGTTATTGTATAACATACAACATACGGTATGTAATATAATAAGCATTTAATTCAGCTGTTCAGGTAAAATGATACATAGAGAGCGAGCGAGGTAAAAAGATTTGTGGATTCCATGTTTTTTTTTACATTTAATACATGTATTTGATTCGAGATCCATGTTCTTGAAACTACATAATAGAAAAACGTATTCGACTAGTTAGCTATTTTTCGGCAATCTAGGTGAAGTATGTAAAACATTTACTTCCTCCTTCCCATCTGTACTTGTATGTTATTACATAGTATTCAATCTGTAAATAATAATTTCTGAATTAGTACGTCATGTATCAGACTTGGCAGACTTGTGTTGTTTGATTTTTACAGTATAAGGATTCTAAAATAAGGGATATTTGAAAAATATCCCTTATCCTTTGTTTGGTACATGTATGCATTATTATTACACATTTCTTTTCAAATTAAGAAAAAAGAAGAAGAAAAATGTCGAGTAATGATTGGAAATGAAGTATCGTGTTTTATGAAAAAATATATGCATAATATACACTAATTTTTTTAGAGGTAACGAAGCGCAAAGTGACAATCAGTTTTCAACCAGTAAAATAAAAACAGAAGTATTACATCGAAGAATAATGATAGAATTTGACATAATTTTTTTATATTATACCAAATTAATAATACTCGAGACTCGAAACGTCCATTCACACTTAGCACTTCTTAAAACTATCCGTCCATCAGTGTGAAAAGGACTATATTTATATAAGTGCGTCTACCTCTATCTGTAATTTGTATTCAACAAATAAATAGTTTATTTCCAACGAAAATTATTCATATTCTATTTCTATCTCTCTCCCATTTTCTGCTCTCTTCCATTTGAATGGCAATGAAACTCCAGGGAAACAAAATAAATTATGTGAGTTGACTGTCGTAATAGTTTCGATAAGAGTTGTCGACGAAAGAGGCACACAAAATTTTTTTTTACTGTACTGCAATATTCTATTCTGTATTGTATATAATATATTATATAGTATATAGGTTTAGCTTGAATAGATGTATAAATATTATAGTGTTCTTGGAGCATAATACATTTGGTGTGTACTCAGAGAGTTTAACGATGAAGAAAAAACAACGGCGACTCTTTGGGTAAAACTATTATACGGTTGAGAATGACTAGGAATGAGATTGCAAGTGGCTAGTACAGCAAATTACCTATCTTCCTCTTACTTACTTAGTACATGTATGTTTGTGCTGATACATTACATGCTATTTGGGAGTTGGCTGACTGAACGGAAAAGAAGTTAATATAATGCTTGGTTCAATACAGACTGGTCATCCTAATCATTTTATTATACATATACAGAGTACAGAGGGGTAGCAAAAAAGGGAAGTGAATTTTTTTAAAAGATTCGGTAGTTTTTTTATTCTTGTATAATTGTTCAAACACTACTATTTTCTTACTTTTTTCCCCTGAAAATGCTTTCAACGGATTCTTATGTACTTTGTATGTTACAACTGAAGCCTGTGAGCATGTGTGTGTGTGTAATATACTTGTACATCGAGTGAGTACATATCACATACTATATACACAACACAGAGACATTTTAAACTTTTTTGGAATGTGTAACTAAGTATTATTATTTTGAGCTAATCACGATTTTCTTCTAAACTTGAAAGCTACTTAGCAAAAATAAACAGCGGCACTGCATACGAGGAGAATGTAATAATAATAATAATAATAGTATGTATTATTGTTGGATTACAAGTATAATATGTACTATATTAGAACAAACTGTACCGGTTGTTGTTTTTTTTCGTACAGTTCAATTTGAAGGACTATACAGATTTTCTAAAAATTTGTGTACAATCAACAATTATTGTTATTTTTTCCATTGGAGAAGTTTCACTTCTATTTTCTCTGGGTATAAAATCTATTGAGGATTGAGTTGGAGTATGAAGTGTACCCACAAATAACATAAAAATACTGCTGATTTCGACAGTGAAAAGAACGTATGTAAATACCTGTAGTTGGAAAGGGCTTGTTTCATTTTTTCTGTTACATTATAATAATGTAATAATCAAAACTAGCAATGTCTACCTCACTGTGTAGACATTTGTGTGGTAGATTCTAGAATTCGTCGAAAATTACTCGTGATGCTGAGATTTTAAGTAGTATAATAGTAAATATTGCGTATCCATTATTCATGTATTTACTTTTTTTTAGCTTTCCATGATATAAGTAATCTTACTTAAGTATATCATGGAATATAAGTAGTATGTACTGTATTTCTGTAAGTGTAGTTCTTTTATATTTCTTTGAAAGGGATACCAAATGCTCAGCATACACAGCATATACAAGAGTAAATACTAACGAAGAAAAAAGATAATAATAATAAGAAGAAGAATAGAGTGATGATAGCGTGATAGCAATAGAAGAGAAGGTGCTACTAGTACATTTATAAATGTATTGTACAAATGTAAAAGAAAAGAAAAAAGGCAAGTAATATTATTTTGGGCATAAAATTTAAGACCAACATCACTAAATCAATCTACATAAGGAAATAAAATGAATGAATTTTTCGGTGTTGACTGACCTTTGCTTGACTATTTTTTCCACTTGAAGATTTACTTGATGCTGTTGCATTTGAAGTTACGTGAATTTGATCTCGCGATCCTCTGCGACCTTTTCCACTTATTCCATTCGTACTATGGATATTAATTTCCTTTCCCTGAGGTGCCAATGGCAGTAATGGGCTATGAGCATCCATAGTAAATTTACTACTGCTCCGTCGAGTATTTGTATTTTCACTTATAGTACTGCTTAACATACTATTTTTATGATTACTATTATTATGTTGGTGATTAGAATGAGTATTATTATTTGACAGGTCTCGGTTGGGCTTATTCCTCTTGCCACATTCCGAGAGAGGAATAGCCGAGAGGATTGTACACGTAAATAGCACTGTGATGAAAACAAATCGAGAATTACACCGTATTTCCATTGTTTTGGAAATATATATCTATGTGTGTACTTGATGTTGTGAAGAAATTTTTAATAAATGGGATATTGAGTTGCTAAATTACACAAACAATTTTTGAGACACAAATATTTCCAACTTTATAGGAAAGAAAATAAAACACCAACAATCCAACGGTCGGTACAATATATATTTTCCAATGTATCTTCACAATAAATGTACTATTTCAATATATCACTTGATCTAAACATTGAATAGTGGAATACTGAACTTTGAAAACTTGTCGGATTCATGTGCGATTTCAGGAGCCTAGTAGGCTACCTGAGTAAAGTAGTTGAAGTTGTTTGTTTGTTTGTTTATTTTTTGGTAAAAGATATGATTTGTGTCTGTCAGCGTTTGTATATGTATGTGCAAGAGATGCAACAGGTAGTGAACTGCACTGCTTGTTCCTCGCAAGGCTATGATGATATTGACGGAGATGGTTTCAAGAGATGAAAGAGATGCTCACGGGACTGAGTCGAGGAAGGAGTGAAATAGTAAGCCGTTACCTTCACTATGTATGTATGTAGTATGTACGGTATTCGTTTTCGTCAGTATAAAGTGGAGAGTAGGTAAATTTTCAGAGGGGTTTTTTCCTTTTCTCTGTGTGTACACAGGAGATGTGTCTCAACTTTTTACCTTGACTCTATATGTGCGTATTAGTCCGATACAATTTGTAAAGTTAAGACAAACGAATCTCTTTCATCATCATATCATTCAGGATTCAGACATTATACTATATATTATATACTGCACTATAAATATATCTGTTCGATATTTTCTTCTATCGATAATAATAACGCATGTATGTTATTTTGCATGTATGTAGTTTGATAATAATAATCAGTCTAGCGTACTGGTGAGTATTCTCATGTATTTTTGACATGCACGTACAAACAACAATAATAATAATGCTAATATCTATCTATATATAATGTATAAAGAGGAAAGTAAACACAACAAGAAACTTCTAAAACGGCTTTAATAGTCCAATTAATTGGTTTATTAAATTCCTACAGATTTTTTTAAAGCTTTTCTATCTTTTCATACACACATTGGATTAAACACTAAGTCTTACACGTGCTCTTTCTGTTGTTATGTTATTTTCTATAATTATTACATGTGTACTCATACAGGGATTATTTGAACCTTTGTTCCACAATTTTTAATATAAAATTTTATATTATTAGAAATCACTATTGTTATAAATAATGCTTACTCTATTGAGCTATTTAAACCCTTTCAATCAAACAAGGAAAAGCACAATAGGATGATGTTTTATTTATGTATTTTATAGTTTACTTATATGTAAACTTAGAACTTTTGAATGTTGAATCCCAAAATACACGGTGTACTTTTGATAACACAAACCTCTTGAGACAAAAAAAAAGAAGTTTGTTTTGTACACGGTTGACTGAAAAGAAGTGTCGTGAAATATTGTGCACCCTTACTTATAGCCTTTGCAAGATTTGTATATTCCTGCCTGATGGGCGTTATGATAAGACCTAGAAAAAGAAAATTTTTCTGAAAAGAAGTATAAGTTCTTATAAACAATCATCAAAATAATAATAATTTAAGAGTTTATTGTGCACATATACGTACATTACATTGATATTTTGTGAAGGTAGACTATTCTCCCAATTTTCTCTCCAACATGTCGTTGGAGAGAAAATTTTAGTAATTTGAGATTGTGAAAATAGGGAATACAAACATCGTTTGTGTGTTGGTGTGTGGTATCACCATCATTATATATTATTGTTATGATTATAATTAATTAGTACCATAGTTGATTGGTGTTGTTGTTGTTGGTGGTGGTGTGCTTAAAACTACTTGCGAGTACTTCAATACGTGCTGCAAATAAAGAAACAATAGGATTTTTCAGATTTTATAGGAGTAATTGTAATTGATTTATTCACGACATTCTACCTTTCCTTCTCATTCTCTCCCTCTCTTTCTGTCATAGTTTTATATGAAAACAAAAAGAGTTGGAGTAAAATTATGAAGAATTGAGGATAATCTAGCATTTGATTTTTATTTGAATGAAATTACGGATTTTTTTTGTAGGTTGATTGTTTTACTCAGTCACACTTGAAACAAATTTTACATCCCCCTTCTGTCCTGATAATCAATGGGACATTTTCATCATATGACATATTCACAAAGGGTTGTTTTTATTGTTTTTATGGTAGAACTAAATAAGGCAAATCAATTTGTGTGCCGCATAATATAAAGGGCAGTACTGTGTGATTTTAAAGTTTGAAACATTAGAAAAACAAGAATCAAATTGAAGCAAAATATAAGTATTTATGTATAAAATTATGCGTTGAGAATATAATATTAAAACATTTTCTTATTTTCACATAATGTGCAAAGGAAGAATGTGCCGACAAAAGCAAATATTAACTCCTAACCAACATTACTTGTAATGAGTAAGCAAAATTTTCCGGTTTAACGTTGTCATCTATCATCTATGATGTATGCATGCACAAATTTCCCCAGATTTTATTATAATTTACTATAAAATGCTACTTGAAGGTTGAGGACACAATTTACAGTTATATTATGAGATGCTCCAGTTCTAAATCTTGGTCTCAAAGCACTAATTAACTATCAACCGATTCAATAAATTAATCAGTTGCGATTCCCGTGTGACTGATCTACATTTAATTATTAACAAACTAACGATGAGACTATCATATTATGTATATCTTTGCGTAAAAATCATTGGGACTAAATGAATATTTGGTCTCATAATAATAATAATAATAATAATAAATTCAAAACAACAATGTAGTATGAATCTGAAATAACACATTTGGACTTTTCTTGTACATGTATGAACACAAACTGTACTGCCGCTGCTCATAATATGTAAGTAATAGATAATAGATACTTGAAAGAGCAAGTTTCATCATATGTTTGGGATAACAGTTAATTTTTGTTGAAACCCAATGTTTAATATTTCAAGGACTCTCTTGTTTATGGTTTTACTGTTCCTGTGTGTAGTGTGTACGTGTGTTTGTGCGTAACTCCAGATATGATGAGGTTGATGCTAGACATGCATGTGATGATATGGTTTTATGTAGACTACAAAAAAGATAGGAAGAACATGACATTTTTTCAGGGATTATACGTGGTTAGTCTAGCGGTATCAGTGAATTCTTCTTGTCAAAATCTACTGTATTTGTCCACATGACTACTATACGTTTAGATTTTAGATATATAGATATTATTATGTAATGTATCTAGTATCTATATTATATTAAGTACATTAAACATTATATGTATGATCATATTCAATGGATATGAAGTTTGCAATTTACAATCATTAGCGAATTTTTTACACCCGGTCGGTTGTCTATTTTATTACATAGCTCATGTGTAATATACGTAATGCACAATAATATACATTGCTACCGCTTTCAGTAGTTGTAATAATAGTAGTAATAGTAATAACACATAAGTTAATGACTGTCATAGACAACAATAATAATAATGATTATTATTATGATAAAAAAACATGTTATATTTTTTGAATACTTTGGATGGAAGATGGAAGGAAGTGAACAATTAGGAAAAATTATATTGACGGGACTCTTAAAAATGTAATTGCTTTCGTGTGTGCAACGTGCAGTAGCTCTTTTAATTCATTTTGAGTCTGTGACATAGTCGTCAAAAATTTATAAGAAATAATAAAAATACTCGGATATACATATTTTTCAACTACCATTTTAATAAATATGAGTGTGAATGTGAGTAAAGTAAAATATATGTAATGTGTAATAGGGAAGTGTGTGTCTATGCTTTATACATAATCTTTTCAATGTGTTATGTTAATGTATATGTATCTTGACTTTAATAGCTGTACATGGCCCTCTTCTCAAAAAACAGATATTATGCATAATGTATATTTTTTTACATTGCATGTATGTATATATAAATGTGCATTTAAAAGTATGGGAGTACATTTTTGTGAATTGCAGCGAATGACATGAAAATTTAATGGTCTGATAATCACATATAGTCACTCATTTCTTCATACTGTTAATAGTAACTACCATCTTCAAATATACATGTACTAAGTATACTAAGACTTATACTTGTACTCAGTGCCAGTGCTTATTTGTATTGTGTATAGATTTTCGCAATATACTATGCTATCTTAACATTTTAAAGATATTCTAGGGTTCAGACTGTTCTTGATCATGCTCATCGGCATTGTAATCATATTCAAAATCATTTGTAGCTAGCTTGAATGTCAAATCTCAAAGAGATGTATGTGAGTATCGAAAGGGTTAAAAATTTATTTTATACTTTCATGGTTGAATACAATCATTAATTTACTACTACACTGCATTCATGTAGTGTGTAGAAACCGCCAACAGCCATATGCATCGCTCCCATGTTCAGTGAAATAATAAAAATGGTGATTGTGCTGGCGCATTTAGACCATATGCACATAAATATACGTATATATGTATATAATATATAGGAAAACTATCTTCTATTTTCTATCTGGATATAGAAAAAAAAATGTGCATGTAATCTTTAAGATCGGGAGAGTTAAAGTCGGTAAAGTGAATTTTACAATATACTTTCCTGTCTTTGTTCAATGGTCAGTGTTCACTAGGTTAGTATAAATTTGGGATGATACCTGAAATGTACAGCAGCTAGACACAATATACCGCGTATTATTATTGATAGACTTGCATTGGTGGAATTACTACTAGATTAGCCACTATCTTGCATCAATTACTTGTATTGGTGTAAGAAGATATTAGCATCCAATTCAAATGCATAAATCGGTTTCTTGAGGATGAGCAAAATTCTCTCTTTGTAATACGAGAGAGAAAGAGCGAGAGAGAGTAATCTTTTTTACATTTTTAGGATTTTATTTTTTACCATAATGTACGATCTGCAGAATTACATTAGATTTCGCTAGGTGCTAGGTGAAATAGGGACAATATTATTATCAATGTCATTATATGGAATTATTGAAGCAATAATTGCGATTGCTGTAAATTTATTTGTATGAAGAAAATGTTAGTACTAACTGCTTGTGTTAGCAAGTGAAAATTACAAGTATATAGTATTTTAGCAATAAACAGCTTGCTCACATCTTACCGCAACATAATATATCAACAACTTTTACATTTTACATATAAATAATGTATGCATGTTATTTAGGGTCTATCAGGAAAAAAAGTAAACATTAAGTTTAATTTGTCAGGAATGTTACGGAACACGGAATCAAAAAAGAATTGTTACAACAGTGATTTTCTTACCATCAGTAACAAGATTTTTTCCCTCAAAATACGTCCCTGTTGGGTTGGAAATGCATTGGAATTGGTTAAAAATTTACGAATAACTGTCACAATTCACAATTCTCTCTGTTTCTCCCATTTTGCCGCGTCAAATGTAGCCGAGAAACATGTTATTACTTATAAGTAGATAAATTAAAAAATAAAAATAGCACACTAGCTTGAAATTCAAATTCAAAGATATGCACGATGAATGCAGTGGGAAAATTTACAGTAACACTGTCATAAAAGTTTTTTTTTCTGAATTATCGGACATACTAAAACATATTTACAAAAACTACAGAGTAGTTTCTTAATTATTATCAATTTATAAAAGTGTATTTTTTGAATTTACAATCCAATCCAATATATTTTCCTCTCTACTTCCACTCAAAAACATGTGTCATCGATGTGTACATATTTTATCCATCTAACTATCTGGGAAAAGATGTACATAGTACATAATATACGTACATTAGGTAAAGATAGTACATACTTTCTCTAGTCAGATGAAAGGTCATTGTAATAATGATCAAAAAGCAGTTTCTATTGTCTTTTGTTGCCTTTTTTTTCTCTTTCATATTTAACTGCAGTTTGTGTAGTCGATAAATTATATGTTATACGTTAAACGTTATACGTTATTCGTCCGCATCATATAATATATTATATTGTAATTCAACATTCAACATATCCACATGGATGAATAACAAAAATTATTGTGTTTGAATTGTTTTGTGGATGTACCGAAATCTCTGAATGAGTGAACAAGACGATGAACGGGAATATGACCTCCTATGAACGATGAATTATATATGAAACCACATGATTTGGTTTTCATGTACATGGGTAAATCAGAAAAAATGTATATTAATGCTTATAGAAAGAAATCAAGGTAGTTGAGGGGAGAGAGAGAAAGAGAGAAAAGGACTTTATCTAATTCAATGAGGTGAATAAGTCGTGTAGTTTGTGTGTGCAATACTCTGTGAATATTGACACATACCTCAATTTTTATGCAAAGCTCTGAATTTTATGTGTCTATCGAGTTACTGAAGAGTAACGATGGTTTGGTGGCGAAAAAAGAAAATTAAAACATGTAGCGTAACTTTGTTGACTCCACAGATGTAAGTTGACTTGTGTAGCTTGCTCTTGTTGTAGATTGTAGATTCTTGGCTGAAATGCATGCATTGTGAATTCATGCAAGAATTGGGGAGTTTGTAGATGGATTTTGAAAATTAATAACTACCAATGATATACAAAGAACTTAGAATATCTCGATTGTCGATATATATACCATAATATATATTTTATACTTTTGATTCCCTGAGATTGATGAAATGGAATATGGATTGTGAATTAGTAATTGTGAGCTTGTGAATTTCTCTTCCCTTCACGAGAACATTTTGTGTTGATACTCATGATTCACAATGTCATACAGAAAGTGTGATATATATTTGGCTGGATATATAATATATATACACATCAAGAGAATGGATCATTTACCTGTCCTTTGCTTTTGTCTTTTAAAGTATACATATATCTGGGTTAACAAAAACTTTTTTTGAGGACAAGGAGAAAAATGTGAAACTTTATAACTTTGAGCATTGGGCTTAATGCGCAATCTATGATTATGATACGTCTTCGCTCTCTCCTGTTTACTTCGGCTTCGACATTCGGCATGTTGACAATGGCATCAAGTCAATTGAATGTCAATGTAGTTTTTTCCCTCTAACAATAGTTCACATTAACTATAATAACAATAATAGTATTATTATTTTTTTGGTATACATTCAAAAAAGATTTCAACTTTTGTTTGGGTTTATATGACTTGAGCACGGATTCGCATTAATTTGTACACTGTTGTTTTGCTGAACCTATATAAGCAAAAGTATTATCGTCATTATACTTGAGTACACAAATAAATATATATATATATAAATATATATCTATTATCTGTAGACACTGAAAGAGAATGAGAATACTGTGAAAGTTGTACTGTATAGTTCTTTCTTTCATGTTCCAACATTCATGCACTTGAGCATTTGAATGGCTGTCAGATCATTAATGTTGTTGTTATAGGCACTTATTCGTACCGCAGATAACTTGATTTTTATAGATATAGTTACATCCATGTCCATATCCATATCCATAGTATGATATGGCATGGCGTGTAGAGTGTAGACTGTAGAGACAAAAGACAAAAATATTAACGATGTAACAATAATATAATATATATATAAAGATATATGCATTATTTCATGCTATGTACATTTGAGAAAGTATTAATTGCACATAGACGAACAAACTTTGTTTGTCTAATGTTTAAGGGTAAGACGGCAAATGATTATACATATATATGTATACAAGTATTTTGTAGATACATGTACATGTACATCTATAAATGTAACGTACAATAATATACGTATTTGAACAGTCTTCACTGATGACACGCTTGTCGGTGTTAACTGAGTCAATGATACAAGATACAAGATACAAGATGCACACACATATAATATACATACAAGAGTTTGTGTGTATTGTACACAAGTTTCAAACTCGATCCAATATTACTCATTCAACATCATTCATTTTGTATGAAACATTAAAGAAGGGTTTGAGAAAGAGAGAGAGAGAGAGAGAGAGACTACGCCTGAGAAGGTTTATTTAGTGTGCCGGTGTTATTAAGTTAAAGAGAGTCAACTTGACCTTTAATTCAAGCGTGTTGTTCTAATTCATCCACACGGAAGTTGCGACCCTGTTGGAAAAGTTAGAAAATAGAAAGATGGTACTGCAATCAATGTGTGTAGTGTAAGTTAAGCGTGTAATGTCAGTGTATGCAGCGTTGGGTATTGAATGGTTTAATTGTGTATGATCCTAAGCATTTTTGGACTCTTTTGTTGTCAACTGCAGACTTCTCCTTTTCAAACTTTTAACTAGACAAACAAAATTAGTACAATTACCATTCAACATACAAAGAAGAAGAACAAGACAGGAGATCTGCTCGATATTTTTTGTTTCTTCTAGTTCTTGTATCTTGTATCTTGTTGTTGATAAAAACCATTCATTTGATCATGCTTCATGTATCCATGTATACGTAGGGGTGTTTCATCTCATTTTGATAGAACGCATAATTATACTTTTATATTGTAGAAGAAGAGTTCTTCTGAACAAAGTTTTTCTGGGGTGCAATGCATCATTTGTAAATAGAATTTTGACATAGGAGGTGCATTGACAATTTTTTTTACGTCTATCATGATAACTCCCAAGTTGACGTTGACAAAACTACCGATTACCGATTTTTTTTGAATGTATTATACTTGAGCCGAATTGGCTCTGAATTCTTGATGGTTTTTATTTTATTTTGTTATACAGAGTAACAGTGTATTTCAAAATTTTTGCCAGGAATTAGCCGTGTCTTAACTATTTACTGATGTATTACAATTATTTATCTCTATACTGTAAAGGAGCATAAAAAATTGATTTCTGGTTTCTTTCTATGATTAGTAATTACGGTTTCCATCCATTACGTAGGCACATTTAGGGAAATTATCAAGCAACGGAACTTGTTTGTTATAGCTATTTACTATTTACATGCATGCACACCGTCACAATTTTGTAAATTGGAATATATTTGCGTAATTCGTAACCTAATTATCCCCATGTTTGTTGGGTCCCTCTCTTTGCTTGTTTGTTGTTTTTGCAAAACACTATTTTGTATTATTTATTTTCACAGTTTTTAAAAAATAAAAAACTGCTGAAATTTGTGTAAGTCATAAGTTATCATAATGGTTTTCCTACAAAAATAATACATTACGTAAAGAATAGGCTTCATGAAATTTGAAAATGATTTCAGTTCAAATTATTTTTAACAAAATGGTTTAGCAAATATGCAAAAGCATGGTCGAGTGGTGGCTACATGTATGTTCTATCGGCAGTCACAAGTCATGACTTACTTACTTATCTCTGGCTTGTGATCCGAGCTGTTTTTCGATTATTTCGGGTACAGAATTCAACATTAAAAAAAAAAAATTTAGTGGGCTTTTTACGAAGTGAAACTGAGTATTGGAATCGTCGTGTCCGTCCGTGCACATTGAGTACGCTTCGCGTTGTGCGGGGCAAATGGAGACATCTGTTCACATGGCCATCTAGCGGTCACATTTTGAACTCGTTGCATATTGTGAGACGTCGCAGTATTTAGTCTTACTATGCATAGTGACCATGGGGCAAAGTGAGATTTAAATAGTCAGTTTCACTTCGGGAGCCTTAAGCATTTATGCTTTCAAGGCGATATAAAATCGTCACGAAGTGACGATTTTTGACTTTATT